>CM044018.1:43720519-43728820 GCA_024085815.1 Flaveria linearis | reverse complement strand
CGGAATAAATGTGGATATTTGAGTCTCATCTGATCTTCACGTTCCCATGTAAACTCTGGCCCTCGTTTGGAATCCATCTCACACGGACGGAGATATCTTGCTGCCCTTAGCTTTTGACTTTTCGGTCCATGACCTCAATAGGTTCCTCAATAAATGAAGCTTTTCGTCGATCTTGATTTCCTCAATTGGTACGTGTAAGGACTCGTCTGCCAAACACTTTTTGAGGTTCGACACGTGAAAGATCGTGCACACCGCTAAGTTCTTGTGGCAACCTCAATCGGTAAGCCACCGGACCGATTCTTTCTGTAATCTCGAATGGTCCTACGTATCGAGGGGCTAACTTCCCTTTCTACCAATCGTACGATCCCTTTCCAAGGAGAGACCTTGAGTAAGACATGATCCCCAATATTGAATTCTAGAGGCTTCCGACGATTGTCGGCATAGCTCTTTTGGCGATCTCTAGCTGCTTTAAGTCGGTCTTTGATTAGGAAGATCTTATCAGTGGTTTCTTGAATGATCTCTGGGCCCCGTAAGCTGGCTTTCACCAACTTCAAGCCCAACAAACCGGTGATCTACATTTCCGTCATACAACGCTTCGAATGGTGCGCATCCAATGCTTGTGTGTAGCTGTTGTTGTAGGAGAACTCAATCACGGTAAATGAGTGTCCCCAGCTACCACCAAAATCGATTACGCAGCTCTAAGCATGTCTTCCATGTTTGTATAGTTCGTTCACTTTGGCCATCTGTTTATTGGGTGATAGGCAGTACTCATATCCAATCGAGTGCCCATCGCTTTCTGTAACGTCTGCCAAAATCGTGAAGTGAATCGACTGTCTCGGTCGGATATGATTGACACCGGCACCCCCGTGCCGTGTCACGACCTCTTTGATGTATACCTTGCCAGCTTATCCATCTTGTAGTCTTCTCGGATAGGCAAGAAGTGTGCAGATTTCGTCATTCGATCCACCACGACCCATATCGAGTCGTGCCCACTTGGCGTTCTCAGGAGTTTGGTAAAAAATCCATAGTGATGTTCTCGTTTTCTCCCATTTCCACTCGGGAATTTCAGGTTGTTGCAGTAGTCCCGATGGTTTCTGGTGTTCAGCCTTGACCTTTGAACAAGTCAAGCATTTGGTCACGTATACAGCAATCTTCTTTCTTCATACCTGGCCACCAGTATAGTTCTTTCATATCGTGGTACATCTTGTCTGCACCAGGATGAATAGAGTATCGAGTCTTGTGTGCTTCATCCAAGACTAGTGTACGTACACCTCCCCATTTGGGGACCCATATACGATCTATGAAGTATGAACGCCGTCATCCTTGCGAGTCATTTGTTTATCCAACCCTCGGAACTCTTCCCCCGCAAGGTTCTCTTCTTTCATGCCTCGTTTGTGTTTCTAATTGAATCTGAGCCTTTAAATTAGTTTGAATAGTCAAACCTAGCGCTCGGCGCGTAATGGTTTCACACGTTCTTTGCGGCTTAATGCATCAGCCACCACGTTAGCTTTCCCCGGATGATACCGGATTTCACAATCGTAGTCGCTAAGCAGCTCTACCCAGCGTCGCTGCCGCATGTTAAGTTCTTTCTGGTTCATGATGTGTTGAAGGCTCTTATGGTCCGTGTAGATGATGCATTTGGTTCCATATAGATAATGCCTCCATATCTTGAGTGCAATACTACGGCACCCAACTCCAAGTCGTGAGTTGTGTTGTTCTTTTCATGCACCTTGAGTTGTCGCGAAGCGTAGGCAATCACTTTATCTTTCTTCTGCATTAGCACACAGCCCAAACCTTGATGTGAAGCATCACAGTACACCACAAAGTCATCGTTCCTTCTGGAAGAGACAATATCGGTGCGTTGCACAACTTCCTCTTAATGTTTGGAACGCCTGTTCTTGTGCTTTCCCCCCAGTCGAACTTCTTGTCTTTCTGAGTCAACAAAGTCAGTGGTTGGGCAATCTTGGAGAAATTGGCAATGAAGCGACGATAGTATCCGGCCAATCCCAAGAATTGCCGTATTTGAGGGTGTTTGGGGAGTATCCCACTTCTTCACAGCTTCAATCTTACCGGGGTCCACATGAATTCCAGTTTCGTTAACCACATGACCCAAGAACTTCACTTCTCGAAGCCAGAATTCACACTTCGAGAACTTGGCGAAAAGTTTCTCTTCCTTCCAACAGTTCTAGAATCGTTTGGAGGTGTTTTTCGTGATCCTCCTTTGAACGGGAGTAGATAAGTATATCATCTATGAACACGATCACGAACTTATCAAGATAGGCTTACCACCCGATTCATTAAATCCATAAAGACAGCTGGAGCGTTGGTCAATCCGAATGGCATGACCAAGAACTCATAGTGCCCGTAAACGAGTTTCTAAACGCTGTTTTTGGAATATCGTCCTCGAATACTCTTAGTTGATGATAACCAGATCGAAGGTCGATCTTAGAGAAATACGAGGCTCCTTGCAACTGATCGAACAGGTCGTCGATTCTGGGGAGAGGATACCGATTCTTCACGGTCAATTTGTTCATTCCCTGTAGTCGATGCACATACACAACGACCCATCCTTCTTCTTGACAAATAATACCGGTGCTCCCCCACGTGATTGACTTGGTCGGATGAAACCCTTCTCCAGTAGTTCCTGTAGTTGGCTGGATAACCCTTGCATCTCTGAGGGTGCTAACCGATAAGGTGTCTTTGCTACCGGTGTAGCTCCAGGAACCAGCTCTATATGGAATTCCACCACCGTCGTGGAGGAGGAAATCTAGACAGATCATCAGGGAACACCTCCGATAGTCCCGTACAATGGAATGTCTGCCAATTTGTGTCTCTTCTTCTTTCTTTTTACGATGTGAGCCAGAAAAGTGTAACACTGCTTCCGTAAACTTCGGCGGGCTTTCATGCAAGAAGTGAGCTTTAGTGTTCTTCCCCGTCGTTCTCCTTGAATCTTGAGTACCTCCCCGTTTGGCATGGGGATTCGTACTACTTTCTCCCGACAAACAATCTCGGCTCCATGATTTGACAACCACCAATCCATACCCACTATCACATCGAAGCTGCCTAACTCGAATGGTATCAAGTCTATGCTAAAGGCCTGGTCTTCTAACATTAGGGTGCAATTCTTAATAATCTCGTCTGCTTGTTCAACCCTACCATTGGCCATTTTCTACAGAGTAACTAGTTTCTAGCCTACTAGCACTTAAATCAAGCATATGCACGACTCAGAAGATATAAAGCTATTGTCTCCTCCAGTATCAAATAGTATGGATGCAAATGGTGATTGAGCAGATACGTACCGTAACAACGTTCGGGTCCTGACGGGCATCATTAGCTCCAATGACGAAGGCGCGTCCCCGTGCAGCATTTCCTTGGTTTCCATGACCTTGAGCGCCCCGCTATGGCCATCACTTGCTGTTGGTTATTCCCTTGTTGACCCGGTGCCTGTTCAGTCGGGGCACATGTTTCTGAAGTGACCCTCGATTGCCACATTCGTAACAGACTCTGGCATTCCCGGCGGGGTTAAACCGCGTTGGGGTGCACCAGATCTCGCTACAATCTCTTGCTAGGTGCCCCGGGCGCCTACAGTTTGCGCACACCCCACCTGCGTCTCTGGGGGATGATGATAGCTGCATCTGTCACATTTGGATATGGCCCAACATATTCCCTCTTCCATTGAGTCACGGCCGCAAAGTTCTGGTGATCTTGGCCCTTTTATCAGATTTCCCAGGCCCGGCACTCGACCGGCTTGTTTCCCCAACATCCTTTCGTTTCTTCTGCTCCCTTGCCCAATACCCCTGTTCGTACCATCTCATCGGTCAGAGCGCCAGCCTTCAGAATTGCGCTCTGAATCGTAGGAGGAGCTTGCAGTTACCATTGCCCGTATTTGAGGCGCGAGTCCCCAAATGTACCTCTCAATTCTCTTAGATTCCGGAGTGACTCCAGTGTGGGGACTAGTCTAGCCAACTCGTGGAATCGGTCAGTGTAAGCTGCATGCCCCGCCCCCACCATGGCATGATTCCAGAACTCATGCTCAAGCTTTTGCATCTCGTTGTGAGGGCAGTACTCCTCGGTAATCAAAGCCTTAAATTCATCCCAGGTCATCTGCATCGCAGATTCCCTTCCTCTCGCTTGAACCTGGGTGTTCCACCAGGTTAGTGCTCGGCCCTGCAGTGAGCACGTAACATATTTGATGCGTTGGCTGTCGAGGCATTCGCTGATGTCGATCACAGCCTCCATTTTCTCGAGCCATCTGATCAGGGCTATCGCCCCACCTTTGCCATCGAAATCCCGGGGCTTACAGGCCACAAACTCCTTGTAAGAACAGCCCCGTTTGGCGTTAGCAACCCCAGTTTCGTTGCCGCTGTACCACCATTTCCGGTCTCCTGGTTGCTTTCATTCCCAGTCGGCTTCCCATTACCCTCGTTCTCGTTACCACCATCCCCGTGGGAGTGGTTTTGCTGTTGCAAAGCATCGCTCACTTGAGCTACAATAGTGGGAATCAAGGCAGTCAGTTGTTGAGCAATCAGGGTTGCCATATCAGGACTTCCAGTCCCTTGAGTATTGCCAATAGGACCCTCATTTGCTCCTGAAGATCTACCTCTGCCTCTGCCTCTACCCCTCGGGGCTTCACTTCCGCTACTATTTCTGCGGTTAGATCTTCGAGGCGGCATGTTCTATCCATAAAAGAGGTAACATATATTTAGTCACCTTATGATACATAAGTAATCCACTTATCAAGTTCCAACGTCCGATGCTCTGGTCAGTCAAGACCACCATGTAGTCCATTTCAAGCATATTCCTCGGTATACCGGTGATGCTTATATATAGGGTTCCCCACAGCGTTCCCACCACACCCACGATGTACCAGAATGATGCCTAATCCGGTTACATGACATCCGACCTTCCTTCACATCATATCCATATAATCCATCAAATCGACTGAGAACCAAACATGTAGTCACGTATAGTCTTGCGGAGGTTGTCTATCTCGCGTCCTTAAGGACTCAGACATAGCCTCCTCGGTCGGTCTCAGTATCTGAGGTCAAGCGCAATGTAAGATCTGTGACGATCTGTTCGGGTTCGATTCCCGAATTTGGTTATGATAACTCGGCGCACAGAGGGAACGGAAGATCCAATAGGAATCACCTCATCAGTGACGAGCACAAGGCTCAAGCACAAGGTGAAGGATCACATAACAGAGGATAATCAATCATGTAGGAGGAACACATACACGAGATATTAATGCACACAAGCTTAAGCATGCAAATCTACATGAAGGTTCCTAGTTATAGTCAAGGTCAAGTGTAATTGCCTAATTCTCTATAACCAATGGCTCTGATACCAGTCTGTCACACCCCCCCCTGATAGCGGAAACACGGGGAATACGAGCTAGACGGGATCGTCATAACACATGGTATATGATAGAGTAGCAATAAAAATATGATGACAAGCGTGTCATGACGACAACCGAACACACGGAGACTGTATCGTGATAATCAATGTTCACGACAGCATAGTCATAGCACAACACAGATGATCACAAAACATTGATAATAGCTTGTAATGAATGTTCCCACAACATGGACCACAAAAAGTATACAAAGATCATATTCATGTTCAAGCTTTACAAAAGTAATAACACAAAATTCATCCTAGGGTCTCCTCTAAAAGGCATCACTCCTAGAACTTCAATTTCCTTGATCACCTGAAAAGTAATGCTCAAAACGGTCAACAATAATGTTGGTGAGCTTCGCAGGTTTAAATTGTAAACTTGTAATTGATGCTGTATATTGTTTGTAGTGGAATACCGTGCATACAGTTATAAGTAAGCAAAATCACATACCATGATTTTATACAACCAAACCTAATGACGTACACAAAGAAACTTGTCAGAATATATTCACCCCAGGCCCGATCCTGGCAGTGTGATGGTACTCACAAGTAACCATCTGTCAGGGTGGGGTGTCAACCCAGTAGTACTACTAATACCTATCTGTTGGTTCCAACACCGGAATTAATGGTTGTAAGACATCCACACAGAACATCATGTATGTATCAGATAAGTACTCACAAGACAGTATCACGTTGATTCCAAGTATAAAAATTGTATGTATAGTGTACAGCATTGAAAATATGTGAGCATACTCTTCCCCCATGTTTGTAAAAGATTGAAACATGTATAAGCGTAAAAGGGGCCACGAAACTCACTTGTTAAGTGGTATGTATGTCTGATGAAACTTCCCAAACTTGTATGTATGTATGTATGAACAGTCAATCACCTATTGACAGTTATGTTAAGAATTAATCTTGTGGACTATTATTAATAATATTTTAATTGAGTCGGGTCGTTTCGGTTCGGTCGTGAGTAGTACACACAAGCAGTCACACACACCTTAGACTAGATTGTTTTAAATAGTACGTGCCTGTTAATGGCGTTGATTTTAATCTTTGTGATCAAGCTATGACACTTAATTTATTTTATTATCGTCGTGAGATCTCCGAAGAGGGGATCCACACACTCACACACCATTAAATCATACAGTAGGACCGGACGCACGACTGACACTCCATTCACACGAGTGGACTTTTAGTTGTACGAATTAGCTACTTTCGTACAATTGATCCTCCATTCGTGTGACTAAGCTTCAGTCGTACCACGCAATACCAGTCGCACGACCCAACAGCCAACCACGCGACTTGAAGTCCCTCCGCGCGAATCAGCTTCATTCCGCGCGAGAGGACCCTCTTTCGCGCGACAGGCATCTGACCGTGCGATTTCACACACTCGCACACATTCTACATTTGCATAGCCCAGTCACGCGACAACCCCTGTCGCGTGACATCTCTAGTCGCGTGACAACCTCTATTTCGCGTGACGACCCTTCTTTTCGCACCCACCGACAGTCGCGCGACACAACCGCACGACTTACCTATTCGCTCATGTCTCAAGTCGCACACACTGCAGTCGCACGCACCCTTTCGCGCGCGACAACCCCATTCGCGCCATCGGGAGTCGCGACGGCAGTGAGTTTCAGGTCGGCCTTCGGCTGCCCGATCACGAGTGTTACCCAACCGAAACCTCCAGAACTCATATTCTAACCTATCTAGACAAGAACACACTCAGAAACAAGACATGCAAGTCCACACGACCTCATGTGCTCGGATGAACCCGAGCACCCCGAAAACCCTTGAATGCAGCTGTAAAATCGAGTTAAAAACGAGGTAATGAGGTTATCTACCTGCTAGGAACTAGTATTCACGATGGTACTCGAGATTGAAGACGAAAATGCACAAATGGGTGGTTTTTGGTGTTGTCTAGAGAGAGAAGTGGAGAGAAATGGTGGAGAGTAGGTGAAGTGAGGGAAGAAAAGGGGAAATGGCTGGAAGGTGGGTATTTATACCCAGCCTAGTTTCGCAAAGTTTCAAGTTTAGTCCCCGCACTTTGCCCCGAGTTCCTAAGTTTTGTTTCGGTTGAAAACGTTATAATTTAGTCTTGTTTTATTGACGACAAAATGTTATTTATGTTATTATAAGTTAAAATGATTTTATTCGTAAAAATTATTTTATTATAAAAATGACGTGTTTAGTGTTAATGGGGCAAATCTTGGAGAATCTTAAGATAATGACAAGTCAAGCAACGATCCTACACATATAAGGGCAACTAAGTAAAGCAAATATGGTATTCACGTATTGGTTCGTCAAAATAAGAGATGACTGTTAACAAGGTTAAGTAAATCACGTTAAATGACGGACCTTTAGTGACGATGTCACATATACATATACATATATACAATTACACTACACTACACATACACCTACACATACGCATACACACACATACACATACCATACACATACCATCACATACACGACACATACACATACACATAACACATAACATACACATACACTACACATACACATACACATACACATACACATACACATACACATACACATACACATACACATACACATACACATACACATACACATACACTACACATACACATACACATACACATACACATACACATACACATACACATACACATACACATACACATACACATACACATACACATACACATACACATACACATACACATACACATACACATACACATACACATACACATACACATACACATACACATACCATACACTACACATACACATACACATACACATACACATACACATACACATACACATACACATACACATACACATACACATACACATACACATACACATACCATACACATACACATACACATACACATACACATACACATA
>CM044018.1:43440519-43715519 GCA_024085815.1 Flaveria linearis | reverse complement strand
AAACCACGTTGATTAATCTTGCTACATATATGCAATCATAATCATTTATGTATATATAAGTAAACACATATATCAAGTAAAAACATTTTATTAAACTCAAATTTTTACACATTATAGATGTGGTTATGTATAATTAAACAAATACAAGTGAAATATGATTATAATCAATGCAATTAAAGTAAATATCACCAAAACATCAGTAGATATAAAATAAACAAACATTGTTAAATATGAGTAATAACAATGTTACGTATACGTAACAGTTGTGTTATGCATATGTAACAGTTGTGTTATGCATATGTAACAGCAGTGTTATGTATATCTAACAACATTGCTACATATATGTATTAATGATGTTACATATATGTAACATTAGTGTTCATTTATTCAGTTTGTTCTACGTGTTCAAAATTAGACGCCTTATAATCTCATCATGTTGATGCATCATCTATTTCGAATTATCATCAAACCTGATCAATCACCTATGTAAGTATGCATGTTGATAACTTAAAACTTAAAAACAAAAATATGTTACATATATGTACCTAGGCACGTATATGCACCCTACCATGATACATTTTTCCATTCAATTGATCATCATCTTCATATATGTACTGATCATCATCTTTATAGCTATCAAAGTTTCATATTTGTACCTTACCTAGGTACATATATGAAAGCTGGATACATACATTTAATTTCTTTATCAAATTATAAGTGTGCTTACGTCTATATGATCAAGTTTACATCATATTTCTTTGACTTTTTATTATAGAAATCCAAATCTTTATCTTCTTTTGAGACCTATATTTTTTGCATATATGTATGTTAAATGTAACATTAACATCGATTTTACTTGATATGTTTCTCAAATTTAAGATTCACTTTGAGTTTTTTTATTAATAATCATTAAGAATTGGATAAGAAATTTTACAAGAAAGGATTAAAAAATTCATATAGGAGTTCAAATAAATGTTTAAGCCCACTAATGCAAGAAATATCAAATTCAATAAAACATTGATCGATACGACTAAACACTTTAGCAAGACTTTCATATGATATTGCAAATTTAACAAGAACACAAACTTGTTATCGGCGGTCGGCGATAGCGGTTCGACTGGAACAAAATAGTTAAGCAAATCTGGGTATATATTTATATTCAACCATTTAATGGTTAATTCCATCATATAATAAGATTGCTCCATGGACCATGGCCAATTGTTTATTCGCTTGTTCTTCAATTTTAATTTTTTGTTTTGATGAGATTTTGGTGTTCCTTACGTGAACTTTAAAGAAAGACATTTAAATACTCAAATAACTATTAAGACAATCAAGGAAATATAAAATACCAAATATAAATGGTATTAAAATTACATAATTAACCTTCTACATAAAATTATAAAAAATAAAAAAAATATTTTGATTAGTTGGATATAATTTTTTTGGTTTTCTATTAAAAATATGGTTTTCATATGATCCTTTCTCTCTCCCTCCCTCTCTCTCTCTATATATATATATATGTGTTGGTGTGTGTGGTGTATGAACCAGGGAACAGTAAATATCAGTAATGAAATTCCCGGATTTAATAATCAAAGCATATAATGGGTAGCTAGCCCATAGCAATCACTATGTGTATGAAGTCGCGACCGAGCTGACATGTAATCAATAGTAATAATGTAGGCCCGGCTGTGGTTTCCCCACCACAACACTGTAAAACAGGCTAATCGTTCACCCGTTTGACCTCCAATCAAGCTAGCGCGACTAGCCCGGGCGGGTATGTCATCCCAGTAGATCTACTAACAATCATCTCGCTATTTGCATATTAACAGTCCGAAGGGTGTAACATCGCGTATTTGCATTAAATAAAAATTAATTTTGTTTAATACGTTGATTGTTAATTCCAATAATTACAATAATAATAATAATAATAATAATAATAATAATAATAATAAAATAATAATAATATAATAATATAATATAATAATAATAATAATAATAATGACTTAACAAAAAAATGTATAAAAATTGAATTTATAAGTCCAGGGGGAAATGTGTGATTTATGAAACTTAATTTTAAAGTTTCAAGCATGAAAGAACAACACACAAAAACCGCAGGGACCAAAAGTGTAATTTTTTTTTAAAACCCATTCCCCCCGTCGAACCACCTTCACCGCCGGCCAACCTCTCCGCGAGTCTCCGGCGACCCCCAAACACCCAACTAACACGGTTTTTGAACAATTAAAAACTCCTGACAACATCGTGTGGGAGATTCGAATCTATGACCCCTTTATTCGAGTGGATAGTGCGATCTAAACCACCCCATCTTCGACCCACGTTCTTCGCCCGACCAACCTCGATCGATCGCACTAAAACTTATAAAATGCAACTAATCGAGTGGGAACGAGTATATAAATGTCTCTAATCTTCCATTGATTTCAATTACATCTGAAACCATCGAAACACCACCATCGATCAACCATCTTCTCCGCGACCTGCAACTTGGTCGAACACCACCTTCGGGACTTCGAAACCTGAAATTAAGTGAGGGTTTTGATTCATGGTGGTTCTCTAAAGATACCCACAAGTTTAATTTGGTTGAGAACATCGAAATCAGACCCATGTTCATCGCATAAAGGATCGAAGCTTTACCGAGCATAAACACTTCAATTTGGTTGCAATCGAGTAAGTTTAATACACCATTATGCTCGATTACACATAGGGATCAAAAGCCCTATGGTTAATCCGAGTAATTACAACGAACAAATCTTCAATTTTGCTCAAATCAAACTAGGGTTTATACGGGTTTGGGGAAAATAAGCTGAAGAAGCTTAAACCATATGGAACCCAAACCCAACGCGGCTTAGGCCATTGGTTCACCGGTTCTGTGTCCGTTTTGTCATCCTTGAGGTCCCGGGTTCGACCCCGGGCCACCTCTCACATTTTTTTTAAAGCCTTTTTAAGCTTTAAAAATTCTGAAAAATTTTCTAAAAATTATAAAAATGTTTTTAGAAACATTAAAATTTTTTAAAACCACCCAATTATTTTCTGAAATTTATTTCAACATTTTATTTATTTATTTTATTAATTGTTTCAAATAAATAACATAACTAGTTAAATTTTATAAAAAAATAGAAATCAGTAAATAATTATGGATTAAATAATATTTATGTAATATTATTTAAATCATGATTATCTCAATCAAACATAAAAGTTTTATATATAAATCTTTCCAAATCCATTTTCATTTCTTTTAGTCATTTAATTAATTAAATATTTTAATTAATTATCATATAATTGATTAATAAAATTAATTATTTGTTTTTCCACACTTTAACAAATAAACCAAACAATTACGAGTATTGATACAATTATTTCTATTAAGTTCTAAACATAATCACTTTCAATAAATTTATTTTATTTATTTCAAGACATTCAAACTAAATAAATTAGTTTATTTAAACTACCATTCAAAACCCAATGAAAATCCTAATACATTCCCAAATTCTCAAATCATTATTATTCTAATTCGAGGCACCGTTCCTTAGGTTAATCGTAAGAAAATCGTTGGTGTTTAATCTATCACGTCCAGATTCTAATCTCATCAATCATGTGAGTATTCATATCCCCTTTTTATATCATTTCTTATTTGGGGGAAATCATGTGATACAATATTTAATCATGATATTCAATTTTTATTTCATTCTAAATTCAATTCAAGACAGGTTATGTTATTACTTGCAACTATGTGAACATACTATGATAAACTGGACGACAGTAAAACCCTAATTCAATCAATCAATCCTGGTATCATGGTAGATCTACTGGTTTGGATAACCCACCCAACATGGCTTACGAGTGGTGATTGTGCCAGAGGCAATTAGTCAATCTATGGTGTCTGTGTGCAAGTCTATTATATGCAAGTGTCAAGTCAAGGGGTTTATATTGTGTCGGTTTATCTATATGCTCCGCTATTGCATTATAAGTCTTAACAATACCGTGTGAATTGGATTATTCTCAATCAAGCAATCAATCTATATCTATATTCAAAACTGTGTTTACTCACTGGCTAATTTTTAGCTGACTCGTTACTTTTCACATGATCTCAGGTTAAGCAAGTTAGTGGACTTCTACATGCTCATTTAAGACCCGGACTTAGTCAAATAAAAAGACATTTGCTATTCGTAACTTCAACTGTTGTATTTGCTTATGTTAAACTTATGCTATCTTGTAATCTGATTTTAATATTATTTCCACTATTAGACGATCATGTGTTATGAACAATCATCATTCCCTCGTCCGCTCCGATGATTCCGCCGTCGGTTGGCGTGTGACAGATTGGTATCAGAGCCATGGTTATAGGGAATTAGGTTATTAGAAATGGAATGACCTAGACTATAACTAAGTACCCTTACACATGAGTCCTCTCATGTATTTTATATGTTTAGAATGGATTTTTATGCCTTATATGTTTATATTTGGTTATGTGATTATATGCCTTATGTGATTCTTCTTATACTTTGATTCTTATCAATGCACACACAAATCTTAAATCATATTCAAGGCATTGTGTGTCTAAATCAAATGGTTTTCAAAATGAGCTTTGAATCGTTATTCGCGGTTTTTCAAATTCGTCAAAGTCTGTGTCTTACAACTTGAAACATGTAATGCTGGAAGAGCGTGATGCCTGTATCTTGAGGTGTTCTGTCTAGGCAATGTATTCGTATAAATCCAAATCAACCGATGGATCTGTCTACCTTACCTGGGAACCCTTGGGATGAGTATCTGCTTATAGGTACGCATGTCTTCAACAAAGTTGTGGTTGACCTAATACTTTGACCAGTCAACGTACTCGCTCTGATTTACCAATCAAACGATTACACTCGGAACATCTCATGGTTATTATGCCAAATTCCCGATTGTCGTTTACAAATTGTATAGCTCATATTACCCAATTCTCATAAAATATCTTAATGATATTTCAGAATGTCTTCTCGTCGAATCCGTTCACGATCTGGAAACTCTGGCCGTAAGATTGCTGCTATTGTAGCATGTGAAGTCGCTACGGTCATCCCAACTCTACTTACCTATTTGAACCAAGGCAACAATACTGTTCAAAACCCAACTGTACCAAACCCTCCCCAAACTTGTACTTACAAGCACTTCAGTTCTTGCAACCCCACTAAGTTCAGTGGAACTGAAGGAGCTACCGGATTACTACAGTGGTTCGAAAGCATCGAGAACACTTTCCTAAACAGCGAATGTCCTGAAAATCTAAAAGTCCGGTATGCCACAAGTGTTCTCCAGAAACGCGTACTTACTTGGTGGAATGGAGAGAAAAGAACTCGTGGCACCGAAACTGCTCTAGCATTAACATGGGCTGAAGTTAAGGAACTCATGACTAAAGAGTTCTGCCCAAGAAATGAAGTCCGAAAACTGGAAGCTGAGTTCTGGGAGTTAACCCAAGACAGTGGCGAGAACCTAGCATACACTAACCGATTCCACGAACTGAGCCTTTTGGTACCGCACCTGGCTACCCCTACCACCCGAGCCATCGAGAAATACATTGGTGGACTACCCATGCAGATTTAGGATACGGTGTTAGGAAGGAATCCTTCGACACTAAAAGATGCTATTAGGCTGGCTGCGCAGTTAACCGATAATCATGTGAAAGCTGGTTCTTTAACCAGGAAAGGTTCGAAGAAGAATACCGATAAACTTCCCAACGAAACCGTCAAAACCGACCAACCCGAGCTTTCCAAAAACAAGAAGAGGAAGGCTACGTCTCAAAACTTTGCTGTAATTACCCCCGCTGTGCCAATTAATCAAGTCCCTCCAACTCGTCAACCAGTAGTTAACAACCAACCGCTGATGAAAAAGCCCTACGCTGGACCCTTCTCGCAGTGTAACCACTGCAAGTATCACCATCCAGCTAACGTTCAGTGTCGTCAATGCACAAACTGTGGTCGTTTTGGTCATACATTCAACGTGTGCAAGAATACTGTAAGGGTTCCAGTTACCACACCGATTGTTCAGCATACCCCGACAATCACGCAAGCAAGAGCTTGCTACCAATGCGGGGATCCTAACCACTTCCGCAACCAATGTCCGAAACTCCTCAAGGTCGTCCCTGCAGCTCAAGGTCGAGCATTCAACATCAATGCTCATCAAGCTCAAACCATTAACGATGTGGTGAACGGTATGTTTCTAATTAATAATCAATATGCTTCGATTCTTTTTGACACCGGTGCCGATAAAAGCTTTGTATCCTTAGACTTTGAGCCCTTACTTGCTAGTGCCCGAACCAAGCTAGACAACCGCTTTACTATAGAGATAGCTGATGGAAAACCCATTACAGTTATGTAAGGCCCGTTTCCCCGAGACCTCACAGTTGGTCATTCACAGCAATAATTACATAAGACATTGCATATTATAAATTTAAGCAGCGGAATTTGTTTAGCAAAACCATTCATTTTATTAGTAATACTGTTGTTAAGCAATACATTGTAGTTCATGAGTTACAAAAGATTAGTTGAATGAATTACAAAACAACAGTATCGTCAAAACATGAATGGATGTCAGTCTTGTCTCGCCGAGTAGCCATCTCAGTGTGCCATCCTCAGCATCGTTTACCTGCCAACTGGAAAATATATAAAATTCAGCGATGTTGAGTGAGTTCTAGTTTTGTAATTAAAATACTTTACTTTACTTTTTCAAATCATGCTATACTTTCATACATGCCCACACATTATACGTACACGTAGATAATATTTTTATTATCTTTCATTTCATTCGTTAGCTTTCGTTCATTCATCATAATTCATTATCATTCATTTATCATCTAGATCCCGTCAGGCTTTACCCTCTTCATGGCACATAGCCACGATTACTGAGGACGAACGACGAGGATCCCATTCTGTACTTTATTATGATATTTCATTCGTGAGCATACATCCTTTATACTTACAGATAATAATTATTATTATTATCCTCATCATTCGTTCAATTCATACTCTTTCCATTACTCTTTCGGTCTTTACATTCTTTCTTACGAGTCTGTTGCGACAACAAGGCCGCTCACCTCAATATCGATCTTTCACGATCGTATGTTAGCCAAGTCTGTTGCAACACATAGTTGCTCACCTCAGTGGCAATCTCACGGATTGCCTGCTAACTGAGTCTGTTGCAACACAAAGTTGCTCACCTCATTGTCAATCTCAAAGATTGACCCTGTGTGCATCCTTCGGGGTAGCTAACCCGCATCACAGTTGAGCTAACACCTGCCAGGGGTGTGCACCTCCATACATTTGCTTGCAAGCCTTTACTTATTCATTTACGTTCCATTTTCTTCATCATTAATATTTTACTTATTAATGATTATACTCTTCGTTAAATTTTAATCATCCTTCATCATGCCATTTCATACTTAACAATATTAAAATGATAATAATAATATGCTAATAATAATAAACTACTGATAATAATATCAGTAATAATAACAAGGGTCAATCATTAATCATCATTGCATGCATAAAACATCATTATTAAATAGCCCTTGGTCAACCTCGGTCAAACCCTAAAACCCAGATTTCCAGAAAAATCCTGTAAAAATTTCTAAGTATAAAAATTCTGGGCGCATGAGGACTATTTGGGCGTATGAGCCCTGTCTGGGCGCATGAGCACTGTTGGGACATATCACCTTACACTTAGAAAATAATTCCAGGTGTAAGAGCACTATTTAGGCTCATCACCCTACACTTAGTTTTCTAAGTCATTATTTCGGGCACAAGAGCACTGTTTAGGCTCATTACCCTACACTTAGTTTTTCTAAGTCAGAATTCAGGCATATGAGTACTATTCAGGCATATTACCCTATACTTAGTTTCTAAGTCATAATTTCAGGCATAAGAGCACTATTTGGGCATATTACCTTTTAATTTTTCTAAGGCATAAAATTCAGGCGTATTAGCACTATTCAGACTCATTACCCTGTACTTGGTTTTCTAAGTTCTAAATTCCAGGCACATGAGCACTGTTGGGGAGCATAAGCCCCAACACTTAAATTTCTGTCATAATTTTGGGAGTATGAGGACTGTTCAGACTTATGAGCCTTGTATAGGCGTATTAGCAGCCTGTTCACATATTTTAAACTGTTTTCAGTCCCAAACATACATCACTTAGTTCTAGCATTCACATACCATTCTAAGCATGAACTTAACATATTCATAACCATACATCTTCCCAAAACATACCCGACCCACATACACATGCATATGAACATACGGGTATAATACCCAACCTTATAAAAACATACATACATGTATTTCCAGCCCCAAAAATCGTATAAAACATGTAAAAAAGGGATCTAGAAACTCACCTTAGCAGTCTTTTGGGTATTGATTTCTTCAAAAACCCGTTTGCAACTAGTTCACACCTATAAAACCCAGTAAACACACCCGAACACACACACACACACATGAGAACACATACTTTCGGTTTCTTAGCAAAAACACGACATAAAACACTAAATTATACCTTAAATCTTATCTTCTTCTTGTTCTTCTTCAAATGCTCGACTTCCTGCTCTTTCTCTTTCAAAGAAAACTGAATGAGAGTGGTGTGCAGGTCATAGGCGGTCATACTTCCTTTTTACCAACTTTTACCAACTTTGCCCCCTTTTTACACTTTTAACCCCTCAACTTTGGGTTGACCTTCATTTCTCCCTTTTTCCTTTTTATTTTATTCTTTTATTCCTTTTTAATAAAAATTACGGTGTTACAATTTAATTCTGTTATTCCTGACTGTACCTTGAATCTAAGCAAGCACGAATTCCCTATCAATCTTATACCCATGCAACTGGGTAGTTTCGATGTCATAGTAGGCATGGACTGGTTATCAAAGAATCATGCCGAAGTGGTTTGTCACGAAAAGACCATTCGTATTCCTCTTCCGACCGGAAGCATACTACAAATCTACGGGGAAAAACCTTCCAAAGGGCTTAAACTCATGTCTTGTACCAAAGCCCAAAAGTACCTCCGCAAGCATTACGTGGCTTTCTTAGCCCATATCGCAAAAGTGGATGAGAAACCTAGGAAGATTGAAGACATTCCGGTTGTTCGAGAGTTTCCCGAAGTCTTTTCCGAAGACTTAACCGGTCTTCCTCCCGTTCGTCAAGTTGAATTCCGAATCGACCTTGTACCTGGTGCAACTCCCGTGGCAAAATCTCCTTATCGACTTGCACCATCGGAAATGCAAGAACTTGCTAGCCAATTGCAAGAACTGTCAGACAAAGGATTCATTCGCCCGAGCTTGTCACCATGGGGAGCTCCAGTCTTATTCGTGAAGAAAAAGGATGGCTCATTCTATATGTGCATTGACTATCGGGAGCTTAACAAACTCACAATCAAGAACCGTTACCCATTACCCAGAATCGACGATCTATTTGATCAACTTCAGGGAGCCTCATACTTCTCAAAGATCGATCTTCGTTCTGGATATCACCAACTCCGTGTGCACGATGATGACATCCTAAAAACCGCTTTCCGAAAGAGATATGGCCATTACCAGTTTACAGTGATGCCATTCGGGTTAACCAATGCACCGACAGTATTCATGGATTTAATGAATCGCGTGTGCCGACCATACCTAGACAAATTCGTGATTGTATTCATCGACGACATCTTGATATACTCCAAATCCAAATCCGATCACGAGAACCACCTTCGTCTAATACTCGAACTTCTGAGGAAAGTGTACGCCAAATTCTCAAAGTGTGAATTCTGGCTTAATGAGGTTCAATTTCTTGGTCACATAGTAAACAGCAAGGGAATTCATGTTGATCCAGCAAAGATCGAGGCAGTAAAGAAATGGGGAGAACCTAAAACTCCTACAGAGATTCGTTCATTCCTTGGTCTAGCCGGATATTACCGACGTTTTATTCCTAACTTCTCGAAGATTGCTGTGCCACTCACAGCTTTGACCCACAAGGATAAGCCTTTTTCTTGGGGGCCTGATCAAGAGAAAGCATTTCAAACCCTCAAGCAAAAGTTGTGTGAGGCACCGATTCTAACACTTCCTGATTGAAACGACGATTTTGTTGTCTATTGTGACGCTTCAAAACAAGGTCTAGGTTGTGTTCTCATGCAGCGAGGCAAAGTTATAGCTTACGCCTCAAGACAATTGAAGATTCATGAGAAAAATTATACGACACACGATCTTGAATTGGGTGCTGTTGTATTCGGACTCAAAATCTGGAGACACTATCTCTATGGCACTAAATGTGTTGTATTTACCGATCATAAGAGTCTCCAGTACATCTTCAACCAGAAGGAGCTTAACATGAGACAATGACGTTGGGTCAAACTACTCAACGACTACGACTGTGAGATTCGTTAACGCCCCGGTAAAGCTAATGTCGTAGCCGATGCATTAAGTCGTAAGGGTCAGGTTATGCTCCAAAGTGTTATCATTCAAACCGACCTCCAGACCTGTATACTCGAAGCTCAACACGAATCAGTCACCGAGGGCAACATGTATGAGGAAATGTCATGCGGTGCTGAACTCTAATTGGAAACCAAGTCGGACGGACTACTGTATTTTCTAGATCGACTTTGGATTCCGAATCACGATAAACTTCGAGCAACCATCATGGATGAGGCTCATAAGGCTCGTTATTCTATTCATCCAGGAGCAGATAAGATGTTCATGAATCTTCGAAACCAATACTGGTGGCCCAGCATGAAGAAGGATATAGCCTTGTATGTATCTAAATGCCTCACATGTTCCAAAGTCAAAGCCGAGCATCAACGTCCCTCTGGATTACTCGTACAACCCGAGGTTCCATTATGGAAATGGAAAAGTATATCCATGGATTTCATCACCAAGCTGCCTCGTACCGCTAGTGGTCACGATAGTATCTGGGTTATCATTGATCGGTTGACTAAGTCGGCTCATTTCATACCAATTCGTGAGGAGTACCGAGTCGAGAAATTAGCTCCTATCTACATCAATGAAATAGTCAGTCGGCATGGTGTACCTTTATATATTATCTCTGATCGCGATGGTCGCTTCATCTCTCGTTTTTGGAAAAGTCTCCAATCAGCTCTCGGGACTCAACTAAATCTTAGCACAGCGTATCACCCGCAAACCGACGGTGAGGCTGAAAGAACGATACAAACCCTCGAGGATATGCTCCGGGCTTGTGTCATTGATTTCAGTGGATCGTGGGATTCTCATCTCCCGTTGATCGAATTCTCTTACAATAACAGTTACCATACCAGCATCCAGATGGCACCATTTGAGGCCTTGTATGGCCGAAAGTGTCGGTCTCCCATCTGTTGGTCTGAAGTTGGTTAATCACAGATTACTGGTCCGGAATTGATACAAGAAACAACCGACAAAATTCATAAGATCCGTGATAACTTGGTCGCTGCTAGAAATCGTCAAAAGCATTATGCTGACAAAAGGCGTAAGCCCATGGAATACAATGTCGGTGATCTCGTACTTCTTAAAGTATCACCTTGGAAGGGAGTGATTCACTTTGGAAAGAAAGGGAAGCTAGCACCTCGTTACGTGGGTCCATTCAAAGTGCTCGAGAGAATAGGGAAAGTAGCTTACAATCTTGAACTACCCCAAGAACTCAGCAATATACATCCGACGTTTCATGTTTCAAATCTCAAGAAATGTCTTGCCGATGAAAATCTCCACATTCCACTCGACGAAGTCCATATTGATGAATCTATGCACTTTATTGAGAAACCTGTGGAAATTATGGATCGGGAAGTCAAACAACTCAAACGCAGTCGGATACCCATTGTCAAATTCGCTGGAATCTAAACGTGGCCCAGAATTCACCTGGGAATGTGAGGACCAAATGAAATCCCAGTATCCTCATATTTTTGTTTCAGCCTCCTCGTGATTTAAAATTTCGGGACGAAATTTCCTAAAGTAGGGGAGACTGTAACATCGCGTATTTGCGTTAAACAAAAATTAATTTTGTTTAATACGTTGATTGTTAATTCCAATAATTACAATAATTATAATTATAATAATAATAATAATAATAATAATAATAATAATAATAATAATAATGACTTAACAAAAAAAATGTATAAAAATTGAATTTATAAGTCCAGGGGGAAATTGTGTGATTTATGAAACTTAATTTTAAAGTTTCACTCATGAAATAACAACACACAAAACCGCAGGGACCAAAAGTGTAATTTTTTTTTAAAACCCATTCCCCCCGTCGAACCACCTTCACCGCCGGCCAACCTCTCCGGCGAGTCTCCGGCGACCCCCAAACACCCAACTAACACGGTTTTTGAACAATTAAAAACTCCCGACAACATCGTGTGGGAGATTCGAATCTATGACCCCTTTATTCGAGTGGATGGTGCGATCTAAACCGCCCCATCTTCGACCCACGTTCTTCGGCCGACCAACCTCGATCGATCGCACTAAAACTTATAAAAATGCAATTAATCGAGTGGGAACGAGTATATAAATGTCTCTAATCTTCCATTGATTTCAATTACATCTGAAACCATCGAAACACCACCATCGATCAACCATCTTCTCCGCGACCTGCAACTTGGTCGAACACCACCTTCGGGACTTCGAAACCTGAAATTAAGTGAGGGCTTTGATTCATGGTGGTTCTCTAAAGATACCCACAAGTTTAATTTGGTTGAGAACATCGAAATCAAGACCCATGTTCATCGCATAAAGGATCGAAGCTTTACCGAGCATAAACACTTCAATTTAGTTGCAATCGAGTAAGTTTAATACACCATTATGCTCGATTACACATAGGGATCAAAAGCCCTATGGTTAATCCGAGTGATTACAACGAACAAATCTTCAATTTTGCTCAAATCAAACTAGGGTTTATACGGGTTTGGGGAAAATGAGCTGAAGAAGCTTAAAACCAAATGGAACCCAAACCCAACACGGCTTAGGCCATTGGTTCACCGGTTCTGTGTCCGTTTGTCATCCTTGAGGTCCCGGGTTCGACCCCGGGCCACCTCACACATTTTTTTGAAGCCTTTTTAAGCTTTAAAAATTCCGAAAAAATTTCTAAAAATTATAAAAATGTTTTTACAAATATTAAAAATTTTTAAAACCACCCAATTATTTTATGAAATTTATTTCAACATTTTATTTATTTATTTATTTTATTAATTGTTTCAAATAAATAACATAACTAGTTAAATTTTTATAAAAAAATATAAATCACTAAATAATTATTGGATTAAATAATATTTATGTAATATTATTTAAATCATGATTATCTCAATCAAACATAAAAGTTTTATATATAAATCTTTCCAAATCCATTTTCATTTTTTAGTCATTTAAATAATTAAATATTTTAATTAATTATCATATAATTGATTAATAAAATTATTATTTGTTTTTCCACACTTTAATAAATAAACCAAACAATTACGAGTATTGATACAATTATTTCTATTAAGTTCTAAACATAATCACTTTCAATAAATTTATTTTATTTATTTCAAGACATTCAAACTAAATAAAATTAGTTTATTTAAACTACCATTCAAAACCTAATGGAAATCCTAATACATTCCCAAATTCTCAAATCATTACTATTCTAATTCGAGGCACCGTTCCTTAGGTTAATCGTAAGAAAATCGTTGGTGTTTAATCTATCACGTCCAGATTCTAATCTCATCAATCATGTGAGTATTCATATCCCCTTTTATATCATTTCTTATTTGGGGGAAATCATGTGATACAATATTCAATCATGATATTCAATTATTATTTCATTCTAAATTCAATTCAAGACATGTTCTGTTATTACTTGCAACTATATGAACATACTATGATAATATGGACGACAGTAAAACCCTAACTCAATCAATCAATCCTGGTATCAATGGTAGATCTACTGGTTTGGATAACCCACCCCACATGGCTTACGAGTGGTGATTGTACCAGAGGCAATTAGTCAATCTATAGTGTCTGTGTGCAAGTCTATTATATGCAAGTGTCAAGTCAAGGGGTTTATATTGTGTCGGTTTATCTATATGCTCCGCTATTGCATTATAAGTCTTAACAATGCCTTGTGAATTGGATTATTCTCAATCAAGCAATCAATCTATATGTATATTCAAAACTGTTTATTCTCAATCAAGCAATCAATCTATATGTATATTCAAAACTGTGTTTACTCACCGGCTAATTTTTAGCTGACTCGTTACTTTTCACATGATTTCAGGTTAAGCAAGTTAGTGGACTTCTACATGCTCATTTAAGACCCGGACTTAGTCAAATAAAAAGACATTTGCTATTTGTAACTTCAATTGTTGTATTTGCTTATGTTAAACTTATGTTATCTTGTAATCTGATTTTAATATTATTTCCACTATTAGACGATCATGTGTTATGAACAATCAATCATTCCCTCGTCCGCTCTGATGATTCCGCTGTCGGTCGGGGTGTGACAAAGGGCAAAGTATAACACCATAGTATCATGTATATGCAGTATCACAAAAACCCAATGTAATGTAACGTTTATGAAAACAACATGTTTCTCTCCCCAAAAGAGTATAAAGTAAAAGTGGGGCTATAAATTCACTTGGCAAATAAGTATAAGGATGATAATTATAAACGTTCCAACACAATCCCTCACAAGGTACCTAAATATATATATATATATATATATATATATATATATATATATATATATATATATTTAAGTTTACAAGGTTTAAGTTTAATATTAAGTTTAACGAATTGACGAGGATTAGGGTTTCAAGTGGAATTTGGGGCTTTGATAGATAAGTAAAATTAAATAATGGAACCACGTATATTTTACTTCAATGGAAAAGGGTTATACTATTTATGCAATTTAATATAAAGAACTGATATGAATCTAAATCACTTGTAATAAAGTTTAAACATAAGGTGTAAATAAGTTTTTATAATTATTTGCAATGAATATGTTTTGATATTAATCAAATAACGTATTGACCAATAATTATTTGCTAATTTTTATTTAAAGTACATTTTATAAGAAATAACCTAAATAGTTGGGAGAATAATGTTTTACATAAAAATGTTAAGATGTTTTATTAAATAAATTTCCAGAAATTCATTTGATAACTTTTAAAATAAAGGAAGTTTATAAAAGTTATTTTTATAATTTTTAGGAATTTTTATATATTTTTTTAAAGCTCAAAAAGGCTTAAAAAATGTTTGAGGGTGCCCGGGGTCGAACCCGGGACCTCAAGGTTAGCAAGTGTGTATGGAACCGATGAACCAAGGCCTCAGCCACGGTATAAGCCGGTTCCCATTGTTTTTAAACCCAATTCAACAAATTTCCCTCAAATCCCCACGTACCCTAATTCACTTTTGATCCAAATTGAACACGAATTCGAAGTTGTTAACCCAATCAACCATGGGGCTTTTGTTCCCCATGGTTAAACGCTCATGTATATGTAGACAATTACCCGTTTGATGTTTGATTGGAGAAAGACCCAACGTAGAACAGGTCACGGCAAAGGTGATGATCAATGGGTGAGCAATCCTTAATGGTAATCAAATTAACTTCGTGGGTAGCTTCGAACAAGGGTTTTGATGAAAAGCCCTTTGTCAATTTGGTGTAAAAGTGCTTAGAACATGGATCCCCGTTAAGTTGCAGGTCGCGACCGAGGAGAGTGATGGAATGTGGTGTTTGTGTGTTTTCGATGAAATTAAGTATGGAAATCGATTAGAGACAGATATATGTTCGTTCACATCTGATTAATTGCATTATTATAAGTGTTAGTGCTTCGATCGTGGCGGATTTCTTGGCCGAAAGTGGGGCGGTTCCAGATCGCACCGAACGATTCAAATTTTTAAATTAAAGTGGGGCTTAGGTTCGAATCATCCACGCAAGTGTGTCGGGAGTGTTTAATCGGGTTGGAATCGCGTTAATTTGAGTGTTGTGGCTCGCCGGAGAAACGGCCGGAGATATGGCCGGAGGTGACAGGGTCGACGGGGTGGGGGGCTGGGATTTAATAAATTACACATTTGGTCCCTGTAGTTTCCAAGAGTTTCCATTTGAGTTTTGTAGTTTTGATTAAGTTATAATTAATTACAATTTTAGCCCTTGAAGTTCTAAATTGTTATTTTATGTAAAAAATATTTTTAATCATAAGCTTTAATATATTAAAACCTATATTATCATTATTATTAATGTTATTATTAACATTATTATTATTAGTATTAATATCAATAATAGTAATAATAATATCATTATTATTATTATTATTATCAGTATTATTACCATTAACATTATTATTATTGTAATTGTTGAAATTAACATCAACGTATTAAACTTAATTGTTTATAAAATTAACTTTTCATAAAAGCCGTGAATAGACCTTATAAGAATTTAACAAGGTTAACAAAAATACGTGATGTTACAGTTTTATTATTTTAGATAAGGTTAAAATAACTAATAAAACTTTTAAACTGAAATTGAAACAACTTATAAAACTTTTGAAGGTAAGTTGATAATTTTAATGTTTTGAAGTAAAATACTTACTTTTAACAAACCTTAAATGGGGGCGTTTGGTTGGAAGGAATGGAATGGAAATGAGAACCTAGTATAATTTTTAAATAAATTTGTGTTTAAGTGATCAATTAAAAGTAAATCCAATAGAATGTTTCACTTCAAATTACATTGGTTGTGGGATTTCAAAATCCTTTCACCTAGAGAGTGAATTTGAAATCCTACAATCAAAGAAATTTAAAAGGGAACATTGCCTTGGGTTTTACATTTCATTACCCACTCAAACATAATTTTAATTTACTTGAAAATTATACTAGTTTCTCAATTTCATTCCATTTCATTCCTTCCAACCAAACGCCCCCTGTAAAATCAAACTTAACTCTAAAAATAATATAAAAACGAACTCACATTACAAAATTCCCAATACACGCTAAAAGTTCCAACCTAAAATAAAAAAATGTTTAACATCTACAAAAAATAAAAAATAAAAATGTTTTTTAGTTTTCTGATAATTGGATATCCGAATATCTAAAACTTTTAAAATCACTATCCAAATCTGAATTTTCATATATCTGAATTTTTTGATATTTCGGATTCGGATTCCGATTCAGATTCTGATTTGGATTTTCGTATTCCAATATTTTTTAACACCACTACTCTTAATCTCGTATTTATAAGTAGACATTTAAGAGAAAACCATTAGTATCATTAAGTGCTTAAGCTCATCGTATAACCAAAACAGAAGATTAGGGTTAATTGCCCATTAAGTGAGGGAATAATTAATAATGTCAAAGTGGTAAAGATATTAAATGATTTGATGAAAGTGAGTACGATAATTTTGGGTATCTTTATAGTATAAACAATTAAAACAATTGTTTTACGCTATCAAATTTTGATGGCCTCCAAATTAAGAGAAATCTATTTATATTCTAAGAAAAAGTATATGTGATAATTCATTAATTATTATTTTTTATAAAAAATTAAGAAGTGAGAACCAAAATCATTAAAAGGTTTATATATGAGTCTTGTAATATTTTAGATGAAATAAACCATTAAGAAGAGTCTGTTGGTGGGAGATAATGTGCGGAGTGCACGTTTGTTTGAGTTCATTGTAATCTTCGATATTAGAACCTCCTTAGGAGGCCACTAAGAAATGGGAGTTTCAAGGGGTAACGTCCTCTTGGCAGGGCTCACGGGCAGTGACTCTAGAAGTAAGGTCTAAGGGGTGGCAGCCTCTGGCGTTGTTCAAAGGGTAGAACCCTAGGTGGATAAAAAGTGAAATATTTTAAGTGAATGTTTTAAACATGTGAAACTCCAGGTAAAAAGTGAATGTTTTAAACTTGAAAACTGCCTTCAACAGTTGGCCCCTTCTCTACAGAAATACGAGTTTTGGAAATTTGGTTGACACATTTCTTCTTGTGGTTCAAGAAACTCTCTCAAAATCAATATATCATTCAAAAAATTATGAGTTTTATTCAAAAATATTTTTTATGACTCTTCGATCATTTGGTTTATTTTAATCAAATTCTTAACAATTAAAGTCAAACAATAAATTTGAGTAAAACTTTTATCTCCAGTGGTTGTGCACGAACCGAATGAACTCGAACCGGGTATTGTTCGTGTTCGCTCACTAAGAAAAATAACTTGCTTATTAACTATTTATGAACGCTTACTGAACGAGATTTCATGTTCATGATCATTCATTAAGGAAATGAATCTGTTCACGAACATAAACGAACACAAACGAAGGAAAACAAACACACATTGTTAATATTCATGAACATTAATGAACACAAATGAAATTTTCTCAAACAAACAAATACAAACCATCATATATTGATTTTATAATTAAAATCACAAACATTATCTATATTCACCAAATAAATATAAGTATTGAACATAATTAATTTAAACATCACTTTTAAATGAACGACCACAAACGAACGTTAACGAACACATTATTAAACGTTCACGAACATAAATAAACGAAAGTAACCTGTGTTCATGTTCATTCGTTTAACTTAACGAACGACATTTTCTTGTTCGTGTTCGTATATTTATTAAACGAACAAACATAAACGAACTTGCCGACGAACGGTTCACAAACTATTCGCTGAACGTTCAGTTCGTTTACATACCTACCTAGTTATTTTCGTGTAAGATATTCTTACCCTTCTTATGTCAATGTTAACGAATGATGTAACAGTTACTATTCTTGTTAGAATGAACCTAGCAATAAAGAAGAATACTTTGATCATATATGCGTCTGTTAGTCTTCTTTAGTCGATTAAATACCTATTTGATCATTCTAATAATGGGTAAGTGGCATCGAATAAATACCTTAAATTTGAATAATTAGTAATGATGGAAGATTATATATGCACATTGATTCGGTTTACTAAATGCTTTACTAAATGCATTCACTAAGATATAGCATAAAGCAATCGAACCATTAATGCAACACATAAATGCATTGTTCGATGAACTTATATTTATATATAATATGATATCACAAAAGAATAAAAAGGAATAAATAAACACACTTTTTTTTTGTTTTAATAACACGTTCAAGAACTTTACTATACATATTTATACACACCATACCATATTATATACAAATACTTGTAATAAATACAAACAAACCCTAATTATAACTCAACACTTAACAACCAAAAACCAACACACATGCCACACGACAAAAAGACGAACCAAGCAACCACACCATATTCATATGTAACCACCGTCGGTTAGTAACTACGAATCCCTTACTTCAAAGACATTGCGAGTCTTGACCACAATATCATACATGTGCATTGATTTGAGCTTGTTGAAGTCTCTAGGGAGCGATATAAGGTGAACCGTTGACCTTTTGTGAAACTGAAGTAGGCTAGGGTCGTTGTAGTACCTTTCCCAGCCAAGAGATGTTAGCATTTGTTCAAGAATCTCGTACGAAGTGACCACTTGGTTCGTGGGCAGGTGCACCAGGACCTTGCCCCGAGACGTGCCTTGCAAGGAGTCGGTACCTCGGTTCTCCACGAGCCTAACTACACCATTTTTGAACACCCAGACACCGGACATGGTTTTCTTTATGGAAATGAATTTTAGAAGTATACTTAAGATGGCGAATTTGGTGTCAAAGTGGAGGTTTAAATAGGAGGTTAGTGGGTTAGTGATGTAGAGGTATATATTCTGGTAATTAATATACCAAGGGAAAATGGTATTTTTATCAAGAATACCTTAAGGTTGTTCTGGTTGGTTAATGTGATGTACCCATGATATACAAATAAAGGGAGGTCATGGGTTCAAGTCTCACTCTAAGCAAAATGCTCAGAGTTGAGCCAGACCGGGAGGTTTTCTCAGCAATGGTTTCTTCCTGTGCGGTCCAGGCTGGGAAACGGATAGATGGACCCGATTAAGATAACACTTATCATCCGAAGCAGGGTCGTACATTTGTCGTTCAAAAAATTAGTTCTTGTGGAATATATACACGCAATTAGAGCTGCTCAATATACACATGATATATGTATCATTAAACTTGGAGAGAACATGTAGAACAAATCTAATAAATTTAATTCTTTTTTATCAATATGTTATTTTATTTTCTAATTTTGTAACTTTAATAAACAAACACATAGGTTATGTTTATAAAAAAGAACAATCAAACTAATTATTTCTCTATGTTTTAATTTTGTATCTCACTATAACAAAATAAAACTAATGCAACTCTAGTAATATGTTGTATTAATTGTTGAAAAAGTTGCATTAGGTATTTAAAATGTTTTATTAGCTTAAAGCAATCTTTTTACGAAAGCTTGCGTTAGATAAAGTTGCGTTAGATCTACAACAATATTTTTATTAGATAATGTAACTTTTTTGTTAGCAAATACAATTGTTTTATTTAAATGTTTTTAGATAATGCAACCTTTTTTTTAAAAAGTTGATTAAAAAAGGTTATATTAGGCACATTTTTCTAGTAGTAGTGCATATCCTAATGTGTATGTTATATTACATATACTTGTGTAGGTTATATATATATAAGCAAACAAAGCAAACCGATTTTATTTAAATTCTAAATAAAAGAGTGAAAAACAATAACCATTACACATATACCATTTTCTTGTAATTTAATTTTTTTTATAATTAGAAAAAGAACTTGTTTATCTTGTTATTCATGTTCGCGTAATATATAGTGTTTAAATTAATCTCTCCTTGTGTATATATCTATATGTATGTATATATGTTTGTGTGTGTCTATGTGAGGCTGTGTGTGGTGGTTGAGCCACATGACGCGGTGTGCCTATGTGCGCTATGACAAGGCACGACAACATCGTCACCCCCCAGTTACGCACCGCATAATGTCACTTTGCACGTTGAACCTTCTCCATGCCACGTTCCTTTGATGTCGCTCCTTTTTGTATTGTTACCCCGGTTCGACGTTCGAACGCTCCGACCACCAAACCAGTAATGCGTCCGGTTTAAAGTCTGATCCGGTTCTGAAAACATTGTATATAAGTAAAGAGAAATAAAAATATATAGTGTTTATAATATGAGAGAATTCTTAAGAATTTATAAGTGAGATAATTCACAATAGTTTTCTCATCCTTTCTTTTTAATTAACAAAAAAATATAATTCTTAAAAGTTTCATTCAGTTTCTAAAAGTCTTCCACATCCGTTTCCTCATATCTATTCGTATTTTAATTTAAAACAATTAATTATTTTTTATTATTTTTTTTACTCATAACTCCTCATAAAGAATATAAAATAATAAATATGGGAGATGGATAATGACTTCTAAATATATTGGATCATTATAATTTTCTTTAAAATATAAAGGATGAGGATGGATATTGAAAATTGATGCAGGAGTAAAGCTACATGTTTTTTTATGTTCTATTATAATTAGACGGGTGCCCGAGCAATGTGACGGGATGACATTTTACATCCGGCACGTGTTTTTAATATTATTTATTCTTGTAGTATTTTTACAAAGTTTATTTTTTTTCTAAACTAAAATTTAAAACATCAAATAAATGGGTTCTGCATAACTACGTACATTACGCATTAACTTATTATAACTCTAAAAAATACAGATCGGTTTAGCAAAAGATTTATACTAAAACGTTTTAAAAAAACATAGGTTATAATTATAAAAAGTTTTTAAACGTGATATATTAAAAGATATTGCTGAAATCTTAAAAAACTTTAAGTTTTTTTATTTATGACTAGATAATATAAAATTTCATGTAATTGTTAGTAAGTGTAAGGTTATTATGTAACTAACTGTAAGAGATAATATGTAAATAATATTATAAATATTATTTTACTCTTAAAAGTGGTTGTGTATTATGAATTGAATAAAATAATTGTTCTGAATTTATAGTTTTTTAAAATAGCATTCTCATATGCTTTATATATGTGTACAGGTAGTATAAATATTTAAAGTTATTTATTACTCAATACTATATGTGTGTGCAGTTAGTATAAATATTTAAAGTTGTTTTTATTCAATATCACATCAAATTTAAACTTCATTTAGTAGAAAGAAAATAACCTCATTATTAGTAAATCAAATTTGTTAAAATTTTACGGCAACCGTTAGTATAAAGGTATAAAGATGTTTTTTATTCACTATTATCTCATAATTTAAACTTTATTTAACAGAAATAAAATAACTTCATTTATTAGTAATTTAAATTTGTTAAAATTTTACATAAGTGTTAATATAAATGTTTAAAGTTGTTTTTATTCACTATTACCTCATAATTTAAACTTAACTTAATTTGGATGTTAAATCCATAAAATAATGGATAGGGTTGAATAATTGGTTATTAAATTCCTAAACTAATGTAAATTTAAAATTCAAATAGTTTAAAGTTGTTAACTGTAAGTGTTAGTAAGTATAGAGTTATTACGTAACTAATTGAAGGGGTAATCCGTACATAATGATATTATTAATATTTACCCTATAAAATGAGTGTACTTTATGCATTGAGTAAAGTATGTGTAATTAATTTTAAAGTATCTTAAAGTATCTATCTTAAATGTTTTATATATAGTATAGATTTAAAGACGAGGGTAAAAATAAGAAAACTGGTGTGAATATTGAGTAAGTGAAAAACAATCATGGCCTTATACTACCCTTAGCTTTATTGTTTGATGAGTGACTACTAAAGAAAGTTTAAGATAAAGATTTCTAATCCATATTTTTGAACTCGGACATAAATACACAAGTAAAATTGTTTCTCGATAACTAACATCATCAATGATTTGTCAGTGCTTACCAAAGAATGCAAAGAATGGTTCAAAGCAAAAGATAACTTTGAAAAATGCTTAGTTCGATCTATTATAGGATTTATAGACCCATAACCCATTACGTATTTTGCACGCTAATGTATTTGCTTAAGCATTTTATAACTAGAAAATGCATCAATTGTTTAGTAACCACTTGCTACGAATCACATTTTCGACAAAAGGATGTTTGTTGGTAGTGTACGAAGGAAAATTAAAAGTTTGACGTGTAAAGAAACTAATAAATTAAAAAAAAGGTTCTATATACTAATTAGGTTAATGGAATATTGTGAGGAGAATAAAGGCCTAAACACTTGCTATTGAGGATCAATCCCTTGTTAATATATCTAATACTAGAGCCATATATAATCCTAAGATAATATCACGATATTATGAAGCTTAAAATACCAAAAGGCGGATTAATTCTCATGAAGCTTTATATAGTGATGTGTGGAATAATTTTTTACAATTATAATATGTACACATATATTGGTCAGATAATATACGAATTTAAAAATGGTGCAAAGTGTACGAAGTCACTCTAAATTTTGATCAAGGGAAATCAATAGCTAAGATAGAGGTGATGATGATTTTATAATTAATGGGGGAAAAGATGGCAAAAATTCTTTTGTTTAGGTCTTTAATTCACTGATTTAAAAACATAGTTTTGTATACTTTATTGAAAATAAAGTCATAAAAAACGAGTATTTTTATTCTATTTAATTTGAGTATAGTATTATCATACTTTTATGAATGACTTCTTTTAAAAAAAATTTGTATGTAAAGATTGTACAATTATATTTATAAAGTTGCGTAATTTTATATATATATATATATATATATATATATATATATATATATACTAGAAGGGTGCCCGCGCAATACAGCGGGACGACATTTTACATTTGACACGTGCATTTAATGTTTTGTTATTCTTGTAGTAGTTTTACAAAAGTTTATTATGTTTCTTCTAAGCTAAAATTTAAAACAACAGATAAATAAGTTCTGTATGACGACTTGTATATACGCATTAACTTATTGTACCTCATAAAATACAGATCGTTTCAGCAAAAAGTTTACACCAAATGTTTAAAAATAAAAACAGGTTAAGTTTTAGTCTAAAAATATTTTTAATGTGATAGATTAAAAGATAGAGCTGAAATCTTAAAACATATTAAGTTTTTTTGGAGTATGGGTGGATAATATAAAAATTTTATACAAATATTAGTAAGTGTAAGGTTATTGTGTAACTAATTATAAGGTGTATTGTGTAAATAATGTTATAAATACTATTTTACCCTTAAAAGTGGTTGTATCTTATGCATTGAATATAGTAAGCGTTCTTAATTTTATGGTATCTTAAAATACCCATCTCATATGCTTTATATATAGTATATATATATGTGTGTGTGTGTGTGTGTGTGTGTATAGTGACATAACTATAGGCATGCTAACCAATGATCCTTAACTCAACTGTTTAAGGTGAGTTACCCATAATATGTAAATAAATGGAAGTCATGGGTTCAAGTCTCACTCTGAGCAAAATGCTCAGAGTTGAGGCAAAGGTTTTTCTCAGTAATGGGTTTTGTCTTGAGGGATTGGGGTTGCGGTCACAGCTGGAAAACAGATAGGTGGGCCCGATTAAGATAACACCTATCATTCGAAAAAGGGTCGTACATTTCCGTTTAAAAAAAACTATAGGTGTGTTACGTATGTCTGTATAGAACCTCTATTTAACAAAAAGAATCAATTTAGAACTTTGAAATCAGTTAATGAATTAAAGGTTGTGTGATATGTTCACAAGTACTTCTTCAGCCTTATCCTCATCAATTATATACTTTTATAGATTTTATAATTTTAAGGGTCCTGCTGGGGACACCGCATATGTTTTTGGAGAGAAACCGGATCTAACCGTTACGTTTAGGCCTAACCGTGAGAGTTTGAAGCCTAAAGGTCACGGTTTGGCCAAACCATGACACTTTGAGATATTTTTTGAATCAAAAGATCACGGTTTGATCAAACCGTGACACTTTGAGATATTTTTTTTGAATCAAAATGTCACGGTTTGGTCAAACCGTGATATTTTGAGATATTTTTTGAATCTGATTTCATCTTGATTTGATTTGGCTCAAAATACTTTTTCTAAAAATAAAACATCTGATAATAATAATAATTATATATTTTATACTAAAAAAAATAAACATATAATTATATTGTGTAAAAAGAAAATAAAATGTCACGCATACGTACACCGTGACGTTTTGCTACCCTAAACCATCTCTAAACCGATTACGATCATCTATATAATAATAATAACCGTAATGTCATAAATACCATGACGTGTACACACCGTGACGTTTTAATATATAAAGTCGTAACGTCATAAAACATTAACTCGTAATGTGAAAAAATAAAAACACAACCGATGTTTATGATAATGTCAATATTTGTTTTTATGGTTTTCGACGAGACTAAGCGTAACATCAATATTCGTTTTTATCGTTTTTATGATAAAATAAACACAAACTCTTATGTCATGATTAGGTTCAACCGTGTGATAAAATAAAAATAAACATAAACTAGTGTGATTAAAAAAATTAAATATTATACCCAATATGTCACGTTTTGACCAAACTGTGACATATACACCACCAAAACCATAAAACTCACTCCCAATAATTAACCAAATCCCGAGATGCAGAACATTCTCTGAAGCCTAATATGTCACGGTTTTGCCAAACCGTGATCTTTAGGCTTCAAACCGTCATGGTTAGCCAAACCGTGACCGTTTGAATCGGTTTTTCTACAAATTACCTACGGTGCGCCTAAATTTCCGTAATTTTGTTTGTTCTTTTATGTTGGAGTTAATTTCAATTTTGCTCCTTAAGATATGATTAAACTAAACATTTTCCTTCAAAAGATTAAAAACCATCAATTTATCTCCCAAAGTTTCATAAGTTGTTTCAATTTCAGGCCAAAAGTTTAACTATTTTGGATTCAAGTTGAAAAATTAATGAAACTTTTGAACTAAATTAAAACAATTTATGAAACTTTTGGAGGTAAGTTGATAGTTTTTAATCTTTTGGAGGAAAATAGTTATTTTTATCAAACCTCAGGGAGCAAAACCAAATTTAATTCTTTATCTATATCTATACTACTATATAATACATCTTAGAAGGATAAAATGATAATTTCATTTAAAGTGTAAGACACTTATATAATATTTTAACCATAGAGTACAAGTGCTTTATGTGATAGTTCCACTTTGCCCCCATTTAATTAACTTATTCTAGTTATTGTATTATCTAATACACATTATTAATACTTTATTTTATAATATGATATTATTTAATTCACTTCAATAAAATTTATTTTATTTATAATAATATTATTTGACCTTAAAATTTATAGTTACTAATCATATTTTTATAACTAAATACTATTTTAATTAAGTATTATTTTATTTAAAAGGGTTAGAATAGAAAATTGATTAAGATTTTAAAACACTTTAGAAGCAATATGGTAAAATTATTCATTAAATTATACATATCTTAATATTTTGCCCTTGTCTTTTTTATGTATTTAATAAACATTATACATACATTATTTAATAATATGATATTATTGAATTCACTTCATTAAATTTTATTTTATATATGATAATATAAATTAATATTTAAATTTATATCTACTAATTATATTTTTATAACTAAATACTATTTAAATTAAGTATTATTTTATTTAAATATTTAAGTATATAACTTATATATATCTTCATATTTATAATAACTATAATACTAATATTTTTAGGGGCATATTATAAGTTTAATAATTTTATTATTTATCTATATATTTTATAATAAAAGTGAAATGATGATAGAATGATAATTTCACCTATACATTAAGACATCCATATGAAAAGTCACGCTTAAATTTCAAAAGCTTAATCATTTTGTTCTATTTATACCCTTACAATAAAATATAACATACGATGTTTATAATGCAAATGCTAAAACATATACACGTGGCCAAATAAAACTGTCATTTACTTTCAACGTCGTTAATTCATTGCGATGAGCACGAATCCCTCTTTCCCTTTCCCTTGCAGTTGTTAACAACTGAATAACAATTAAGATGATAATTTGTGGTGACAATTTCTTCATTAACTGTCACACCCCCGCTTATAGCGGAAACACGAGGATGCGACGGACGGGATCGTCATAACACTTGGTATAATTACAGAGATATAATACATGCAAACTTCTCGTGTCATGACGTCCCCCGACACAATGGTGACTTGTGCCATGGTTAGTCAGTTTCACGACTATCATAGTCTTATTGATTCCAATACAAATCACACATTGTTCAAATATGAAAACAAATGACAAATATTACATATGCAATACTATTGAAATCCTGAGGTCTCTGCTAAGGCATCTGCACTAGCTATCCTCTTTGATTATGTTCACCTGAAAAGATATGCTCAAAAATGTCAACACATAATGTTGGTGAGTTCCGCAGGTTTAAATTGAAAACATGTAGTTGATGCTGTATAGAATTTGATATGGAATCATACTGTAAGCAAAACCCACATAACATGTTTTTACAACCAAACCCTATGACGTTTATGCATATAAGTTCGACGGAATATATTCACCCATGGCCTGATTGCTGGCAGCTGTAGTCGGTAACTCACAAGTTAAACCGATCTGTCGAGGGTGGGGGTGTCAACCCAGTAGTACTACCAATACCTATCCGTTGGTTCCTAAACCGGAATTAATGGTTGTAAGAATAGAATAACACCATGTATGTATTAGAATATGATACTAGTATCACGTCGATTCCAAGTATGAAAATTTTATGTAAGATTGTACAGCATCGAAAACGGGTGAGCATACTTTTCCCCCAAGTTTGAAAAACACTGAAACAATTATAAAAGCATAAAAAGGGGCCACGGAAACTCACCTTGGATTGATGTAATGTATATGAATAAGAACTTCAAAGAATTAAGCAAGCACGATCAAACACGTTCAACACCTATTATTGATTTGTAATTTAGTCTTTAATACGAATGAATGTATTTGGTAAGGTTCGGGTTGATTTGATTTAACACGTGTCACACACGCATTATATATATGTTACAATCTTTTTATATATTCGTATATGTTTTAATAAGTATTTATCAATGAATATTAAGTTTTACAAAATAATTATTTATATTTGATTTCATTAGAAAGATTTCATAGGTGTATTTATATATTTTTAGGATTAAATATAAAAATAATGTGGTCTAATTATATAATTTATAATTATCCAATAATATTTATAAATAAGAATATTCACACTTATAGTATTTTGATTAATAAATAGGTATTAATTTATACCTTTGGTTCAAATATATATTTTATAAGAAATAACCCACAATTTCATAAATAATTTGTGGATTTATAAAATATATTAATTTGTATTTAAAGATAAAGTGTCCATTTTATAAAAATAATTATTTATAATATTTATAAATAATATTTATATGATTTTTGTGATTATTTCATAATTAACTTGATTTAGAATTTATTTTATAAAAATAAGTATTTTTAATATTTTTAAATAATATTTTATAAAAATCTATTAAAGTTTTTAAATAAACTAAATTTACAGGAAACTATTTTGTAAGATTTAAAATAAGGGAAACTTATAAAATTTATTTTTATAATTTTTAGGAATTTTTCCATATTTTTAAAGTATTTTAAAAAGCTTTAAAAAAAATAAAACAATTAAAACGAGGCTGCCCGGGGTCGAACCCGGGTCCTCTCCCTGCATACACACACACCGAACCAGTGAACCAAGGCACAAGGCCGCGATAGGAATCCGTTTCCAATTCTTTTAAACATCTCAATCCCAGTTTCCCCAAATCACATAAACCCTAGGAATGAAATCGATCAAATTGAACATGTAATTGTTGTTGTTAACAACAGAAATCATAGGGCTTTGATTACTTATGTTAAACCGAAGGTAGTGATGTAGTCAATTACCTGATTTGATGTTGGATTGATGCTGGTCACCCGATGAACAGGCCGCGACTTTCGTGGTGTTGTTTAGGTAATCAAATGGTGATATTAAGCAATTAATTTCACAGGTAGTTTCAAATGAGGCTAATGAACGGATTCCTTCTATCAATTTCTGTTTATAATGGTTCTAAGTAGGAGTTCGAGTGTGTAGCAGGCTCGCGAAGAAGGTGATGATCGAACAATGGGTTTTAGGTTGTTTCAGATGTAATTCAAGTTTGGGTTCGATTATGAACATTTATAGGGTTGTTTTGATAAGGTTAATTGCATTATTATAAACCTTTAGTGCTCGAATGGTGCGGATGTTCGGCCGAAAGTTCGGTCGAGTGGGAATTGCTTTAAACCGAACTCTATTATTCAAATCAAAGTGGGTTAGGTGTTCGAATCACCCACGAAAATGTGTCGGTATCGATTGTTTGGATTAAAGCCGTGTCATTTTGGTGTTTTGGTCTCGCCGGAGACCTCGCCGGAGGAAGAAACCGACGGGGAACAGTGGGTCGGGGGGTTGGGTTTTAAAAATTTACAGAATGGTCCCTGGAGTTTCAAAACATTTTTATTTCATGTTTTAATCTTTTAAAACAAGTTTCAAAATTTACAAAACTAACCCTGAACTTATTAAATTAAGTTTAATAATTTCTATAAATTATTTTTATCATTATTATTATTATTATCCTTATTATTATTATTGTTATTATTATTATTATTATTATTATTATAATTATTTAACATCAACATATTAAACTTGATTATTTATAAAAATTAACTTTTAACTAATAAAAATAATAAAAAAATACGGGATGTTACAGTCTCCCCTGCTTTAGGAAATTTCGTCCCGAAATTTTAATCATGAGGAGACTGAAACAAAAAGATTAGGTTACTGAGATTTTATTTGGTCCTCGCGTCCCCAGGTGAACTCTGGGCCACGTTTAGATTCCCAGCGGACTTTGACAATAGATATCCGCCTTTGTTTCATTTGTATAGAATCTTTTACAAGATTCTTGACGTAATGTATGTCAATTTGAACTCTTCCAGAGAATCGCGAGACTCTTTTTGAGATTCGGCATATGGAACGTTAGAACACGATGACGAGTTTCTATGATATTTTAGACTTATAATCACAACTTCCAGAATATAATTTTCGTGGTAAAGTGATGTCTAGAAATCATTAAAAGACCAGTAATGATAAGAAAGGTTATCCGTTGGAATTTAAGAATTCCAAACGTCACCATATAAAACGACCTTAACGCATATCTTGTGAATATGTATTTCTCCTTTGACCAACCATCGGTCTAAGATTAATACGCTATGCGCAGATCTTGGAATGGGTTTATAATGATGGTTAAGAATATTATTAAAACAGAAAATGAATCAATCATTCAGAATAACGATTGATGTTTTAACGTCATACTACGATATACGAATATTTGAAATAGATGCAGGTTAGTTTCTCGACGTTGTGAGATAATGGGTTTGCTATTACGTGAAGATTACTCTGAACCTTTCCTTGGTGGGTAAACTTGATAGCATTGCTGATCAAGTGGGTGAGAATTCATCTAATCCGTAAAACATCACCAATAACCTCCACTGGGACATCACCTCTTCTTGGCTTAAATTTTGTGGCCTCCAACCTCATAACTCCTGACTCAACTTTGGAAAAGTCGAGGATGTCACTAATAAGTTGAAGGACTAGATCTCCAGAAGACAACATGACACTCAAAAGTTGTTTCTGATTTTTATCAAGTTTTGTTGTTGATAGCATTTCTGCTATGCTAACGACCCCTGATAATGGAGATCTTATCTCGTGTGACATGGTTGCTAGCATTTGTTTTGCTCTCATCGTTTCCTCTGTAATAAGAACAGTTTTATTAAGTTCCGTCTCTTTGGCCTTCTGTACAGCTATTTCTTCCCTTAGTTTTGCCATCTTTTCTCTCTTTTTCACCTGATCAGTGATTTCCATGCCCATGTAATTAACACAAATTTTCTCCCCATCTTTGCTGAACACGGGTTCAACATATATTAAGAATGTTTTGGCTCCAAATAACTTAGTCTCAAAAGTAATTCCTCTCTTTGCTGGTAACTCACTTCAGAACTTCTCTTTTAAAGTTTTGTTGTTCAAATTCAAGATAGAATTTTAATGATCTTCAAGGTTAAGGATTCAAAAGCGGTTCAAGGAGTGACGCAAATAATAGGAAAGGTATTTGTAAACATGTTTTGCAAGGTAGCAATTTCTGTTTACATACGCAGTTCGACAAACCATTAGTTCAGCTGAGAACATTTACGTGACTAGAAAGTCATGTTTATAAGTTGATAATATCTTCAGCAGAGGGATTGTTTAGGAAGGCTACCATCGCACAATCACGTTTTGATGATAACTCAAATGAAAGTTGATAAGTAAGGAATAAATGTTTCCATATAGCTAGGTCAAAATATGAGGATAAAAGGAGAGAAATCGATTTAAGAATTTTAAGTGCTCCAAGCTTGGAATCCAAATCAACTTAATACGATCGGGTCTCCTTTCAGGTTCAGAGATCATGCTTTGGCTTGATAGGTCGAATCACTAACATTGGTTCATCCTTCAAGTTACTTCATCCTTCTCGTTACGTAATTATAACCAAGGTAAGTTGAAGATCAAGAGTTGTGATTTAGTCTTCAAGGTATGGAATTTATGCTTATCTTGATAATAACAAGAAAACAATCGAGGGTTGACATTTGTCTCCAAAATACGGGTTTCGGTCCTATTTTGGTGAGATTATGTCATTTGTGAAATGTAAATTTCAATGAGTATAATTGAAGTCAATCCTCAAGATAAGGAAGTCACCCTAGTCCAGAGGATGAAATTTCTCAAAACAAACGAATGAAAAACCATTTATCGCAATAGTGATTCATCAAAGTAAGGGAATCTCCCCTGCTTTGATGAGATAGAATCAATAAGGAGATACGAGTGTTCTTAGTCATAGGTTGTCTTGAAAACTCTTGCATTTCTCACGGTGCAAGCAGTATGAAGTTTGACTCAACGACGAAAGGAAAATTAGTGTCAATTAGGAATTCGGAAAATTTCAAGTTACATCAGTGTATCAAAGGAAAAATCATGATTACAAGCTTAAGATCGAGGTTCGAGATAGCAGAATCCGTTATGATGGTGTTCAAATTTTGAATAATTTAAATCAGAAAGACGAAATCAAAGACAAGAAATGATTCGATATCACAATGAGATGTGAACATTCGATTCATAATCGAAGGGAATATATGGACTCCTCAGGATAGTACCTCAATGACAAAGCACAAATAATAATATTCATTTCATCATTTTAAACACCAAGGTTTCAAGCGCGTAAGTAACACCCCAAATAAGCAAATACTCATAGTCTAGATGGGTCTAAACATAAAGCACGAAGTAACTAGAGATGACTTTTTCCAGTCGTTATTTCTCCATTAGTGCCCGTGTGACGTCAGTCCTGGTCGTCATCACTGCTGGAGGAACTAGAGAGACTCGGGGGTAGGTCAGGATAGTTGCCCCTTAAATTGGTCTCGTCGGCAGGCGGCCAGATCTTAATCCGGTTTGCCGGGAACCCTCTAATTCGAGCCGTCCGTCTCACGGCTCCTCCGTTGTTCACTTGTTGGGGTCTTGCCTCGGGGGCATTTCTTGCAACCGTAGATGCTATGGGAACTACAGGTGCAGCAGGGTTAGGTTCCACAGGATTAATTGGTGCAGTGACGACAGCAGGTAGAGTGTGCACAACAGGGTCTATGGGTTCTTCCTCTTCAAACGAGTCTGGTGCATCAAGCATCACCTCCTCAGGGTTAGATTTTCTATTAGAAGATGTTTGTACTAGGTATGCTAAGAGAATCTTTTCAGGCTTCGATTCGTTTTCAGAAGAAGTAATAGAAGGGCTGATAGAAGACATCCTGAAATGTCATTAAGATACTTTATGAGATTTGGGGTAATATGAGCTATACAGCATGAAAATGACAATCAGGGATTTGGCATAAAAACAATGAGATATTCCGAGTGTAATCTTTTGATTCGTAAATCAAAGCGAGTACGTCGACTAATCACAGCATTAAGTCAGCCACAACTTGTTAAAGACATGCGTTCCAATAAGCAGATACTCATCCCACTCTTCCAACCTTGCATGTACTGAGTGGTAAGGCACAGACTTTGACGAGACTTTGAAAACCACGAATAACGATTCAAAGCTCATATTGAAAATTATTTGATTTAGACACACAATGCATTGACTATGATTTAAGATTTGTGTGTGCTTTGATAGGAATCAAAGTATAAAAAGATTCACATATGATTCTATTCATCAAGTTCCAATAACCCATGCTTCGGTCCATCAAGATCATTACGTAGCCTAGTTTAAGCACATTCTTAATATACCGGTGATGTTTATATATAGGGTTCCCCGCAGCGTTCCCACCACATCCACGATATACTTTGAATAATACTTAAACTAGTTACATAACATCTTAATTTTCCTTAGCATCATTCCAAAGAATAACGTAATATAAGTTTGATGTGACCGCAACTTATGTATAGGCGGTTTTACTAGCATATAAATGGCTACAGACAATACTATACATCGGTTCCACACGGGAATTGATGACTGTAGAGAAAACATTTCCAAAGTGTAAATAGTTTAATGTAACGTAGCAAGATCCACGAAGCGTATACGTATAGTTTACATGACATAGCAAGATTCACAAAGCGCATACGTATAGTTTACAACCAAACCAATCCATGCCTCAGTCAATCGGGATTATCACGTAGTCCAGTTTAAACACATTCTTGGTATACCAAGGATGCTTATATATAGGGTTCCCCGCAGCGTTCCCACCACATCCGTGGTATACCTTGAACGATGCCTAAACCAGTTACGTGACATCCGATTATCCTTAGCATAATCCTAAAAAAATAACGTATTGTATGTGTAAAGAGTATCATTACTCCTCTACATTCATGTAATCCACTTTCATTCTAAGCATTAATCAGTAGTTACTGAAATGCTAAGTGGAGGAATGTCTCATAAGGTCAATATGATTGAAAATACCATGAAGGCTCTAAGTAGGACAGGACTTGAGTAAATGTTGACAATGTTTGATTGCCTTCAACAAGGACTTATAATGTTTGTTTGCCTTCAACAAGGACTTACAATGTTTGATTGCCTTCAACAAGGACTTACTAGAATTATGACCCTAGCACCCTAGGGTATAGAATAGAAATGTGTGATACTCATGATCGTTACCTCATGGTAAGATTAACCAGACTTCTCATGCATGGTGAATTGCAATTACGTGTGCACCCGTAATGATAATTTACCTTGCATGATCACCCTTAGCTTCACTTACCCCAAGTTAACATCATAGTATTATTTAGATTCATCAAGCACAAATAATGTAATGTCCTTATGTCCATGAGCCAGTATTCCAATAATAGCATGTAATAGCAAATAAGCATATAAGCACATTAAGTCTAATGATAACTGCATATCCGTCATACTTTCAGGATTTCAGTCATAACTATGATAGGGTCGGATTCAATATCCGAGATCGACGCTACGCGTGATCACCGAAGTTCCCTAATAATATGATGTTGTGCGCCTACAAGCGTAAAGTTCTTAGTATAAAAGTATCCCATGGAGAAAGACTAAGTGTAATAATGTCTTTCCCCGGGTGTTCAGATAACACGTGTACATGTATAAAATCAGGTATGTAGGAACATACTTGTTGATTATTAGGTATATAGGAATATACCTGTATATTAAGTTCATAGACTTAATATATTTGACCCATTTGCCTTGTAGTTTTGTGTATTGACCATAGTTTATCACTCATCCCAGAAATCCCCAGGTAAGCATACCAGGTCTCGCAATGAGATATATGCGATATGCTTGCCTTAGCCGAGGGCCTTTTGCCAGGAAATCCAGAATACAGGTGTCTATATGTCACACAAATCATGAAAGACATTTAGGTAAAATCAAATGCACATAATCCCTAGCATGCATTCTATATGAAGGTTCTTAGGTTATAGTCTAGGTCGAATTCTCCACCTAAATCTCTATAACCAAGGCTCTGATACCAATCTGTCACACCCCCGCTTATAGCGGAAACACGAGGATGCGACGGACGGGATCGTCATAACACTTGGTATAATTACAGAGATATAATACATGCAAACTTCTCGTGTCATGACGTCCCCCGACACAATGGTGACTTGTGCCGTGGTTAGTCAGTTTCACGACTATCATAGTCTTATTGATTCCAATACAAATCACACATTGTTCAAATATGAAAACAAATGACAAATATTACATATGCAATACTATTGAAATCCTGAGGTCTCTGCTAAGGCATCTGCACTAGCTATCCTCTTTGATTATGTTCACCTGAAAAGATATGCTCAAAAATGTCAACACATAATGTTGGTGAGTTCCGCAGGTTTAAATTGAAAACATGTAGTTGATGCTGTATAGAATTTGATATGGAATCATACTGTAAGCAAAACCCACATAACATGTGTTTTACAACCAAACCCTATGACGTTTATGCATATAAGTTCGACGGAATATATTCACCCATGGCCTGATTGCTGGCAGCTGTAGTCGGTAACTCACAAGTTAAACCGATCTGTCGAGGGTGGGGGTGTCAACCCAGTAGTACTACCAATACCTATCCGTTGGTTCCTAAACCGGAATTAATGGTTGTAAGAATAGAATAACACCATGTATGTATTAGAATATGATACTAGTATCACGTCGATTCCAAGTATGAAAATTTTATGTAAGATTGTACAGCATCGAAAACGGGTGAGCATACTTTTCCCCCAAGTTTGAAAAACACTGAAACAATTATAAAAGCATAAAAAGGGGCCACGGAAACTCACCTTGGATTGATGTAATGTATATGAATAAGAACTTCAAAGAATTAAGCAAGCACGATCAAACACGTTCAACACCTATTATTGATTTGTAATTAGTCTTTAATACGAATGAATGTATTTGGTAAGGTTCGGGTTGATTTGATTTAACACGTGTCACACACGCATTATATATATGTTACAATCTTTTTATATATTCGTATATGTTTTAATAAGTATTTATCAATGAATATTAAGTTTTACAAATAATTATTTATATTTTGATTTCATTAGAAAGATTTCATAGGTGTATTTATATATTTTTAGGATTAAATATAAAAATAATGTGGTCTAATTATATAATTTATAATTATCCAATAATATTTATAAATAAGAATATTCACACTTATAGTATTTTGATTAATAAATAGGTATTAATTTATACCTTTGGTTCAAATATATATTTTATAAGAAATAACCCACAATTTCATAAATAATTTGTGGATTTATAAAATATATTAATTTGTATTTAAAGATAAAGTGTCCATTTTTATAAAAATAATTATATAATATTTATAAATAATATTTATATGATTTTTGTGATTATTTCATAATTAACTTGATTTAGAATTTATTTTATAAAAATAAGTATTTTTAATATTTTTAAATAATATTTTATAAAAATCTATTAAAGTTTTTAAATAAACTAAATTTACAGGAAACTATTTTGTAAGATTTAAAATAAGGGAAACTTATAAAATTTATTTTTATAATTTTTAGGAATTTTTCCATATTTTTAAAGTATTTTAAAAAGCTTTAAAAAAATAAAACAATTAAAACGAGGCTGCCCGGGGTCGAACCCGGGTCCTCTCCCTGCATACACACACACCGAACCAGTGAACCAAGGCACAAGGCCGCGATAGGAATCCGTTTCCAATTCTTTTAAACATCTCAATCCCAGTTTCCCCAAATCACATAAACCCTAGGAATGAAATCGATCAAATTGAACATGTAATCGTTGTTGTTAACAACAGAAATCATAGGGCTTTGATTACTTATGTTAAACCGAAGGTAGTGATGTAGTCAATTACCTGATTTGATGTTGGATTGATGCTGGTCACCCGATGAACAGGCCGCGACTTTCGTGGTGTTGTTTAGGTAATCAAATGGTGATATTAAGCAAATTAATTTCACAGGTAGTTTCAAATGAGGCTAATGAACGGATTCCTTCTATCAATTTCTGTTTATAATGGTTCTAAGTAGGAGTTCGAGTGTGTAGCAGGCTCGCGAAGAAGGTAATGATCGAACAATGGGTTTTAGGTTGTTTCAGATGTAATTCAAGTTTGGGTTCGATTATGAACATTTATAGGGTTGTTTTGATAAGGTTAATTGCATTATTATAAACCTTTAGTGCTCGAATGGTGCGGATGTTCGGCCGAAAGTTCGGTCGAGTGGGAATTGCTTTAAACCGAACTCTATTATTCAAATCAAAGTGGGTTAGGTGTTCGAATCACCCACGAAAATGTGTCGGTATCGATTGTTTGGATTAAAGCCGTGTCATTTTGGTGTTTTGGTCTCGCCGGAGACCTCGCCGGAGGAAGAAACCGACGGGGAACAGTGGGTCGGGGGTTGGGTTTTAAAAATTTACAGAATGGTCCCTTGAGTTTCAAAACATTTTTATTTCATGTTTTAATCTTTTAAAACAAGTTTCAAAATTTACAAAACTAACCCTGAACTTATTAAATTAAGTTTAATAATTTCTATAAATTATTTTTATCATTATTATTATTATTATCCTTATTATTATTATTGTTATTATTATTATTATTATTATTATTATTATTATAATTATTTAACATCAACATATTAAACTTGATTATTTATAGGGTTAATGGATTTAAATACTCTCAACTATTCGGTATTGGCCGCTGCCACCCCCAAGTATCATTTTGGCGAATATAACTCCCAAGTAAACACTAAGGTGTATGTATCACCTATAAATGTGAGGTTTTTCTAATTTGATGAAAACATCAAATTCTCTAACTTGAAAAACATGGTAACTAGATGGAAAAACCTCACATCTATAGGATGCTCCCTTTGAATATTCTAATTTCTCACATCTATAGGTGATACAAACACCTCAGTGTTTATTTGGGAGTTATATTCGCCAAAATGATACTTGGGGGTGGCAGCGGCCAATACCTAATAGTTGGGAGTATTTAAATCCATTAACCCTTATTTATAAAAATTAACTTTTAACTAATAAAAATAATAAAAAATACGGGATGTTACATTAACTTTCTCCGGTCTATGCAAACCACCATCGAAAACTGTCTCCAATAATCATAAACTCTAACCTATATTCATAAAACGAAACCCCCCTCCTAAAATCTAGGAAATAAGTGATTTCCGACCATAAATATCACCCATGTATTCACTATCTTGTTGTGATAATATAGTTGTCTTAAAGAGTTTTGTAATATACGTAATTGTTTCTTTCATTCAATTTTTTCAATAAAAATTGCGCAACAGCCGTACCGCTGCAACGTACGGGCATTTAAACTAGTTTTAATAATTTGTATGTTGACATGTGAATACAATGGTGTGTAACATTTACAAGTGATTGAAAATCAAAGTTGTAAAAATATTTGTAACAAATTTCATGCTCATGATAGTATAAATTGTGTTCACACTTAAAGCATGTCGAACACATATCGTGTTGCTCCTGACAACTTACGTAGAGATCAATTTGTATATCTAGTTTCTTTAAACAAGAAAGAATATATACTTTGCGAGTTTGTATTTTTAGTTATACCGGTATAGACATTTACAAGCATACATTTACAAGCATAAGTTTAATAATTTTATTATTTATCTATATATTTTATAATAAAAGTGAAATGATGATAGAATGATAATTTCACCTATACATTAAGACATCCATATGAAAAGTCACGCTTAAATTTCAAAAGCTTAATCATTTTGTTCTATTTATACCCTTACAATAAAATATAACATACGATGTTTATAATGCAAATGCTAAAACATATACACGTGGCCAAATAAAACTGTCATTTACTTTCAACGTCGTTAATTCATTGCGATGAGCACGAATCCCTCTTTCCCTTTCCCTTGCAGTTGTTAACAACTGAATAACAATTAAGATGATAATTTGTGGTGACAATTTCTTCATTAACTTTCTCCGTCTATGCAAACCACCATCGAAAACTGTCTCCAATAATCATAAACTCTAACCTATATTCATAAAACGAAACCCCCCTCCTAAAATCTAGGAAATAAGTGATTTCCGACCATAAATATCACCCATGTATTCACTATCTTGTTGTGATAATATAGTTGTCTTAAAGAGTTTTGTAATATACGTAATTGTTTCTTTCATTCAATTTTTTCAATAAAAATTGCGCAACAGCCGTACCGCTGCAACGTACGGGCATTTAAACTAGTTTTAATAATTTGTATGTGACATGTGAATACAATGGTGTGTAACATTTACAAGTGATTGAAAATCAAAGTTGTAAAAATATTTATAACAAATTTCATGCTCATGATAGTATAAATTGTGTTCACACTTAAAGCATGTCGAACGCATATCGTGTTGCTCCTGACAACTTACGTAGAGATCAATTTGTATATCTAGTTTCTTTAAACAAGAAAGAATATATACTTTGCGAGTTTGTATTTTTAGTTATACCGGTATAGACATTTACAAGCATACATTTTGTGTACCGTGCGCATAAAACATTAGATTAAAATTATCTTAACATTAAGAATACATAAAGATAATATTCCATAAGTTTCAAAGATTCAAATATCCGATGTTCATTTGCAGGAAAGAGGTATAATATGTAATAATTATACTCTTTGCATCAAATACAACCATGCAATCATTGGCTAGAACTAAAGTATAACATATTTGGGATAAAAATACGATTTGCGAGCATATTAGCATGACAAATATATAAGTTGTCTTTACTTTTAAATTAAAATAATGTCTAATCTATACATACACAGATACTTGACCCTTACAATAGATTGGATAAAGTATACAAATTATGTAATCTTATCTAGCAAAATGAATCAAAGTTATTGTAACTACGAATAACTATTAATAAAGATGGAGAAAAACAACTGGTGGTGGATTTTACCAATCCTAGCCTTCACTTATTGGATATTGGATATGCTTAAAAAAAAGACGGCCATTAATTAATCTCGTTGTATATATAAAGATATCCTCCGATCAACCTCTAGCTTGAGAAATAAGTATGGGTGTTACAGAAAGAAAGAATTATAGGGTTTACAATAAGAGTGAGATCAGAGGTTGAGAAAAAGACTAATAGCTGAGATGTTCAATGTATATATGTATTTATACGTAATATTTTCTTCTCGCTTTGGCTTACTTTTGAAGTTTGAATCTATACGTTGGTTGTCTGTTGCATCATCTCGTGTGGCCATAGTAGCCCGCATTACTTGTGCTATAATGGTTTTAAAATGGTTAGTAATGGTTATCATTTACACTCTCGTCTCCTTATGTATGCGTACAAGCATTATATACATGTCTATGATAAAAATAAAATTAGGGTAAGAATGTTTTGAAATAATAAGACGACACATGTATCCCTATTATTGCTTCTTCTTGTATTATACGTGTTGACTTGGGAAGAGAGAATTAGGCGAGATATGGTACACTTGCACCTCTCTGAGCATATGATCGAGGATAGGAGTGAGTGGAGACGTAGAATTAAAATTAAGGACTTTTAGTGATTTCTGTAGCTAGGAAAGGACTTTGATTTCTTGTTACGGGGCCTAATGTGTATGTAGTACGCGTGGACCTTTTTAGGGGAAACTTGCTGCTTCCCTGATGCATGCTTGTTTATTTTATACTTCCTTTTAGTGATATTTTAATGTTTGTTGTATGATGTGTGCTGTACCATATACCATATATCATATATCGTATGTTTGATTACATGTTGATTCGCTAGCGTTATTGCTTTTGTTATCGAGTCAGGGGTCTCTTTGGAAGCGGTCTCATACCTATCTGGATAGAGGAAAGACTTGCCACCACCTACCCCTCCCAGACCCTGCTCTTGAATGGGATATACTGGGTTTGTTTTTTTTTTTTTTGTTTTGTCTTGTATTATACGTGTTATATATCTTTAGCTTTATAAACCTTCTTTATCTTTCTCACATGTTACATATAAGCATGTCATTTTAAAGATATACATCTATCATATCTATACATACTTTCATTTTAGTATATCTCCATCCTTTATATACATATTCTAATCTCGATGTACGTGAGACAGATTTTAGACTTCACATACATGTACAAACATTCTATGCACGGTCTACAATGATCTTTAAATTTAGGCTTTTTCGTAACTACTTTAATTTGCTTATAATCTTAATAGTGACTTATTACCATTATTGAATTTAAGGAGATTATAAAACTCAAACAAACTTAGGGGGCTGTTTGACAGTCTCTTAATCAGCCTTTTAATGGTTCAGATGTCTGGATAGTTCAACATTTAATAATTCAGACTGTTTGTTTCGCGAGCAAATGTCTGAATGGTTCAGACATTTGCCTCTGGATGGTTAAGCATTATACTAATGCTCAATGGTTAAGAGGTCTAATGCTGAATGGTTAACACCTCTTATCTGAATTGGTCAGATATTTGCTTTTAAATAGTTAAGCGATATACTAGCTCTTAATGATTCAGACCTCTTAATGGTTCAACATTTAATGGTTCAACATTTAATAGTTCAGACATCTTATTGGTTCAGCATTTAATCATTCAGATTTTGCCAAACAGTCCCTTACGACATTTAAATAATCATATTCTATGCATAATAATATTTGTATTAAAAATTATTGATATCAGTTTACACAACTAAAATATAATCATACACATGTTACGAGGCTATTGAATATTTAGATTTTGGATAATGTTAGATGAGTTTTAGTTTTTTTTAATTTTTATTTAAAAATACTTTTTTCTTCATTTTCATTCATTTTCTTTAACTTAGTTAATTATATTTATTAATTTAAGATCACTTAAGTCACTATACAAATTATTTAATTTAAGTTTTCATTTATATAATAACATAAATTCCCCTAACTTAACAAATGCAATAATTAAGTTAATGAAACTAAATGAAAATGACAACTTTTAAAAAACCAGAGAACTCAAAAGAAAAAAAAACTTATTTGAATGGTAATGAAAAAATAGATTAAAACTCGGACGAAAATAACTATTAACTTGTTTATCAAATTCATTGTATCTACTTGAACTTTCATGAACCCATGCCTACTCCATAAGTCCATATACACATGGGTTTGACACAACCGTTTTACACATTAATTTTAATTTTAATTTTATTATTATTATTACTTTTTTTTTAAGATTTGAAGCATTGTATTTATTTTTTAGAGTTATTAGATTTTAATAATCTTAATATTCATTTATTAATCAAGATTAATCTCAACTCAAAACATATTTAAAACACTCCTAATTTTTATTTTATATTCCTCTAATATTCTCTTACTATCTGAGAGTTAATTCTGATAGTTTTGATGACGTGCATTACTTATGTGGACAAAACACTAAACAGAGAATTGAAATTTATCATCAAGTCTGTCAATCTAAAATTTTTGCATTTTAAAACTCGTTAATCTTCACCTCCTAATCTTAACCACTTGACTCGCTTGAGGTATATTTCAGGTGACGAAGAAAGCTAGACGCTAGAAGAGGGCTAGGTGGTGACGAAGTTGAAAATAAGCTCAAAGTTGGTCACATATCTTAAAAACAAACTATTCGGGGTTAACTCTCGGTTAATAAAGGATCTTTAGAAAAAAAAAGTTCAAAATTAAATGTGTCTGTAAATATTTTCTGAGTTGGGATTCATCTCATCCAATAAATGAAAATTAGAATTATTGGAATCCAATACCTCTTGCTTTAAAATGATTAGTACATGTACTAATGATTTAGGATGATAAATTTATAAACGTATAGATATGTAATATGCATGATTCACATAAAATGTTAATATCAAGAGTTACTAATTTTTTCCCCAATAATAACTAGATCAAACCAATCATTTATAACTAACAATTATAAAATTATAAAAACTGAAACATCGATCATATGTTCAAGTTTAATTCATAATCAAACTCACCAAAAGATAAAAACGAAATAAACATGTTTATTTGATAACGCGTGAAAAATTCATAACCAATACATCTGTAATGCCTATATCAAATAATTATCAGTTTTCACCATACGATATCCTCGTGATAATATGCTAAGATGTATTCCCAACTAAATAGTTATAAGTTCTAATACCATAAAACATATGATGAAATGATTTTATCTTACAAGATTCTAATAAGTAATTAGTTTTACTTTACTCATATCAAATTTGAAATCTTTAAATAAAAATTTTAATTTTTATAGAAAAAATATAAACTTTAAAATGAACTAGCATTTCTCTCGCGCGTTGCGCCGGCTTGGATGTAATTTATATTAAAATGTATGTGGAAATAAACAAATCTTAATGCGAAAAATAAAAAAAACAACTACGATGCATTAAAGAGGAACTAAAAATACATTATACTTGTACACAAATTTTCACCGTGGGTTATGGGGCTTGGTTTCAAATAGAATTTGTATTAAAGCGTACCCAGAAATAATCATGTTGGAATATTATATTTGTTATTTCTAGAAAAAATAAAATGTTGCATAAGAATAAATAATACATTTTATTTTTCACGGATTAGTTTCGAGCAAAACTTACGTTTAAACATAAAAAAATAAGCATGTCGTAATGATATATATTTAAAATTTTTAAAAAATATTATTACTTTTAAAGTTATAAACAAATAAAAAATACAATACAATTTAGTTTTTTTTGAACGGCATACAATTTAGTTATAATAATAAAATAAAATTTTAATTTTTACTTTTAAAACCAAAGAAACCTAAAGTCACGTGACAGTCATTGTTATACATTTGAATTTGTAAAATATGCATTAAGAATGTGCTATATGGTTTTTAAAGTATATAGAATGACAAAACTTCAAGCAATGGTTTTGAAAACAGGACCGGACTGGCCAGTCCAACCGGTTGGACCGGGAACGAACTCCAATCCGGTCCGGTTCGATACTTAAAACCGGTTTAACGATGAACCCGTGATCAGTTGAACAGGTCGAACCATTGAGGTTTACTGTCCTGTCTGGTTCTAAAGACGGTTACTTCTTGCACTCCCCTTTATGTGTTCTAGCTTCTTCCCTTTAGCCTTTAGGTTTGGCATTTGCATCACTCCATGATCATCGGAACTACACTAATCAAACAATAACAGAAAACCCATCAAGGTTCACCTAATTCTCACCGCTTTCGATCACCAACAATCCACAATTCCCAAAAAAAATCCCATTTTTTCACCGAATTTCCCATCAATCACCCATGAAAAACCCTAAATTTTTCATCAAGATTCAGTAGATTGGTCGTCGATGCGTGAATATAACTGGTATTTACGGGTCGGCATCACAGCTTTCTCAATCGTTGTTGGGTTGATATTCTTTGTGAAGAACACAGCTGCAAAGTACTTTCTTGTGGAAGACGATCGTTTGGGTTCCAATTCACAGTCTTGTAATTCTTCTTCAGCTGTTGACGCCGGTGTGTCTCCGTCGCAGGCGATGCCAGGGCTTTTTCCGACCAGTGATTCGTGTGTTGTGTGTGATAGGTTGACGAAGAAGCAGTGTTCGAGATGTAAAGTGGTTCGATACTGGTATGTGTACGATTGTTCATCATTAATGTTGATTCTTGTTAGTGTTTAAGGTGGATTATCGATGGATGCTGATATGGGGTTGTTCTGATTTGAGGGGGTTTAGGTTTGTTTGAATTGATTGTAGAATGTTTTGGTGTTTAGTTTGCTTAGGGATCATATATGTATGTTTTAGAAAATTCAAGTTTAAAGCCCTAGTTTTTCTTAGAATAATCTTTGTGAGAATTGTTTATTTATTTTTTTTGTTCTTGTAATGGGCTTAACCTGGGCTCATAGAATCTTTGGCAACTGATATAGCTTTAATTATATAGAAAATTAATCATAGTTATGACTTATGAATCTGCTTGTGTTCTGTTGTGTGTATGTGAGAGAGTTTGTCAATGCTCGGTTGGCGGTGGTGTTTGGGGGTTACAATTGCACTTCATTGGTTGTTGATAATGTTGTATTCTTTGTTGAACAACATAAGAGATTTGGTAATATAAGGTGGGGAATTTGGGATCAAAAGTTAACTTATGTGGTAGAGAATTTGAACCTATGAAATTGATCACAATCTTCACAAGCAGCATTTTTTTTATCTAAAATCTTTTGCTATGTTATCGCCTCAAGGATGATTTAAGATTTTACTTCTGAAGATAAGCATCTGAGGTTTCTAATATTCTGAATTCCTATGAAGTTTGGTTCACCTGATTGTAATGCTACTATTTGGTTTCTGAATTCCTGAATGCTTCATTTTTACTAACTTTCTATTGTCTTTTATTAGTTTTAATATATTGTATTTTATCGTTCAGCTCAGAATCATGTCAAAAATCTCACTGGAGATCTGGACATAAGGATAAATGTGAGGAATTCCGGCTGTCCTGCAGATCAAGCTTGCAAGGAAGGAGAAATTCTACTTCAGTCACGGGGAATTCTACACAGATAAAAAAGGTCCAAATTGATATCTGTATTTACGGGTCTGAATTGATTTCAAGATGTGGTCTCTTAACATTCAGCTGAATATATATTTGTATATATATATTTTTTATTTCAGATCCTTTTTCCCTATGAGAAATTTGTGGAGCTCTTCAACTGGAATAGTCAAGGCTTCCCTCCCTGTGGGCTTCTGAATTGTGGAAACAGGTTTATGTTTTTTGACGACTCTATTTTGCATTGGTTTTCTTCTGTTCATATTTTGCTGCTTTGTTCTAGATTATTCTTTGCTGGTTTTTAAATTCTGATTACTTTTTATCTTTAACAGCTGCTTTGCCAATGTAGTTCTTCAATGTTTAGCATACACTCGACCACTTGCTGCCTATTTGCTTGAGAAAGGCCATCGGAGGGAATGTAATTACTCTCTCTCTCTCTCTCTCTCTCTCTCTCTCTCTCTCTCTCTACACACACTCACTCACATCAGAGGGAATATATATTGCCTCTTATTATTACTGTCTTTGGTTTATCAGGTCGACGAAATGAGTGGTGCTTCTTGTGTGAACTTCAAGCTCACATGGAACGAACCAGCCGAAGTAACAATGCATTTTCACCAATTAACATTCTGTCACGATTGCCTAATATTGGTGGCAATCTTGGCTATGGAAAACAAGAGGATGCCCACGAGTTCATGAGGTTTTCTTCAATCCCTTAATGCCCGTTATATATGCGTATATTACCTCCTGGAAGAGTTTAAACATTGTTTATGCAACATTTGTTATTGACTGCATGCCTTTTACATATTATAGGTTTGTTATTGACACAATGCAATCGGTTTGTCTTGATGAATATGGTGGAGAAAGAGCTGTTCATCCTAGTTCTCAGGAGACAACTCTTATTCAACATATATTTGGGGGTCGCCTCCAATCTCAGGTGCCTTATATAATCATTTTTCTTAACAATATTTTTTCAAGGAATTTATATTACACATCACACATGGGTAAACTAATTCAATGGTAGTTTGTCAATATCAAATGGCCAATTATTTTGGTTTAAGTTGTTTTTTTAAGCCCTGAGTTTATCTAAAGCTAAGTTTGTACATAATGTGTTTAGGTCGTCTGTACAAAATGCAATAATGTCTCGAATCAGTTTGAAAATATGATGGATTTGACTGTTGAAATTCAAGGGGATGCTGCATCTCTTGAAGAATGCCTAGACCAATTTACAGCCAAAGAATGGCTTGATGGAGATAATAAGTACAAATGTGATAGGTAATCTTCTTTCATTTCACTGTTATTATTTATCAACTACCAACATTGGTGTTTCAGTTGCTATATCCTCATTCTATATACTTGTCATTTTGATCCTTTATTCCCTTGTTCCCCTACTTTTTTTGGAGTGTTAAACGAGCATTATAGATAACGAAAACTAATATTTTAAACTTTTTTTACCATTCGGCTGGTAAGTCAACATATGATTTTGTCAGCTTACTGTGGTGCTGAATTTTATATTTTTATCTTTTTTTGCAGGTGTAATGAGTATGTCTTAGCATGGAAGCGACTAAATATTCATATGGCTCCAAATATTCTTACCATTGCATTAAAGAGGTTTCAGGTACGTGCATGTAGGGTCATCTTCCCTCATCACACTTCTGAAAACATCATGTTGGTTAATGAAATGATTTTTGATGACTGATATTCAATAATTGTTATCTTTTACAGTAACATTATATTTCTAAATGTGTAACATTGTGAGCTTTTGTCATGATTGCAGAGTGGGAGATTTGGGAAACTTAATAAGAGGGTGACATTTCCAGAGACTTTAGATCTTAGTCCTTACATGAGTGAATATGCAGATGGCAGTGATAAGTACAAACTATATGCGGTTGTTGTCCATCTGGACATGCTGAATGCATCATATTTTGGCCATTACATTTGTTATACAAAGGATTTCTCTGGAAATTGGTACAGAATTGATGACTGCAAGGTGAAATCTTCTCTCTGTGTGTCAGTGTTTGTATGAGTGAGTGTGTTGAACTCCATTCATAAGTGTACATAGTTTTGTTATTTAAGGATAATTTCGTACATACCTTTCTAGAAGTTCTAGTTTCATATGTATCCTTCTATAGTTTATAGATCATATTTCTCCTTTTAAAATACTAAAAATATCATATTCATCCATTCAATAATAAATGAAGTAAAGTTAGTTACCTGTAAGAGACTAATATGTCAACATTATTACCGATCATCTTAGGCGAAATGTTCACTTTGTTTTTTTCAGGAAAAAAACATTATAATCAATTTATTATATTGTATATAGTATATACTAAGAAATTAGTAAATATGATATCAGTTTTTGAAGGGGTATATGTGATATTGAAATTTAGAAGAATAGGTATGAAGGTAGGAACTTTTATAAGGATAAATATATGAAATTGCCCCTCATATTCTCAAAAGATTTTCCTACATTTACTTATAACTGCCCATCTTCCATGTTTGAAATCACTATTCTTCATGAATCATGATATCATTTCTTGAATCATGCATACAATACAAGTTTCATGATTTGGCCCCTTATTTCTGGTAGGTTGATACAGTTGAACTGGATGAAGTGCTCTCACAGGAAGCCTATATGCTTCTGTATAGCAGGTACACGTTCATACCTCAATTTTTCTTTGGTTTCGTGAAATTTTATGTTTAGTTATTATCCAACAGATTCATGTTGAAGTCTGCCAATAGAAATTAGATGAAAGTTCTGGCTTGACAAATATGGGAGAACTGAGTTGGGTCTGATATTATCTTATGATCATTATTAATAACATTTTAGCAAATAGAGTGAATGCTAAATTTCAAATCGAATAATATTATAATATTTGTATGTGATCTTTGAACTTTCAAGCAACAGCTGCAAAATAACGTTACATTCCAAGATTAAAAAATTTCTGTATGAATATATAGCTATAGCAGACCAGAAAGAAAATATATAAATGTGCGCATGTCAATTAATTATCCTATATGAAGTTAAGCTTGTGGTGCTTTTAATCTTTAGCTTAGAACTGTGGTGTATAAGCTCTTAAAAAAGTTTATTGAAAAACAAACAAACAAACATACCCAGTATATCCCACTAAAAAGCAGGGTCTGGGAGGGGTAGGTGGTGGCGAGTCTTTCCTCTATCTAGAGAGATGGAGAGACCGCTTCCAAAGAGACCCCCGACTCGAGGACGATAGCAAGCAGATTATATATCATGCAACACAAGGTATATATCACATAAAGTTTAGGGTAAACATAGGCATATTCTTAAGTATATTCATAAGCATAAGCAAAATATGCATCACATAAGCATAGGCATACTCATAAGCATACCGCCCGAAAATAAAGCATACATCAAATAAACAGCATATTTCACCTATAAATGGCAAATGTCGATTACCTACAAATCACGCACTCCTATCCTCGATCATGTACTCGGAGAGGTGCAACTCTACCATATCTCGCCTAATTATCTCGTCCCAACTCCCAAGTCAACTTACGTCTTCCTCTACTCCTCCTACCCTCTAGGGTGATGTTCTCTACCGCTCTAACAGGCGCTGACATCGGTCTCCTCTTCACGTGCCCAAACCATCTTAATCTTCCCTCTCTTATTTATCCAGTGATACAAGCCACCTCTAGTCTCTGTCGAAACACGTCGTTCCTTATCCGATCCAGTCTTGTGTGTCCACACATCCACCTCAGCATTCGCATTTCCGCGACCTCTATTTGTCGTTCGTGCGATTTCTTTATGGCCCAACAGTCTGTTCCGTATAACATAGCTGGACGTACTGCCACTCTATATAGTTTTCCCTTTAGTTTTGATGGGAATCTCTTATCACACAAAATCCCTGATGCTGAACACGGTGGGCTACATCACTGTGTATCTCTCCGTCCTTCTGTACGTACGAACCCAGGTATTTGAACCTAGACGTCTGTGGGACCGCCAGATCCTGGATACTGATTTGAGTGTCCTCTTCATTCTCTCCACTAAAGCTACAATGCATGTATTTCGTCTTAGAGCGACTTATCCTTAAGCCTTTACGCTCTAGTGCCGATCTTCACCGTTCTAGCCTCTCGTTAAGCACCCTTTTAGATTCTGATATTAACACAATATCATCCGCAAACATGCACCACGGAACTGGCTCCTGTATAGATTTGGTCATCTCATCCAACACTACTGTGAAGAGAAATGGGCTCGATGCCGATCCTTGGTGAAGTCCCACTTCCACCGGGAAGAAGTCTGTATCTCCAATTGTTGCTCGGACACACGTTTTTGCCCCGTCGTACATATCCTTGATTATCTTGATATACTTCTCCGGTACCCTTCTATGTTGTAGACTTTCCTAAATGAGTTGTCGCGGCACACTGTCATAGGTTTTTTCTAGATCAATGAAGACCATATGAAGGTCCTTTTTCTTTTCTCTATATTTCTCCATTATCCTCCTTATGACGTGTATGGCTTCTGTTGTAGAGCGCCCTGGCATAATTCCAAATTGGTTTATCGCTATCTTAGTTTCGCGTCTAATTCTCGTGTCAATAACTCTTTCCCATAGTTTCATCGTGTGACTCAAGAGCTTTATCCCCTTGTAGTTTGCGCAACCTTGGACATCTCCTTTTTTCTTATATATGGGGACTATGACACTGCTTCTCCACTGCTCCGGCATCTTTTTTTGTCTTGAAGATAGTGTTGAATAACTTTGTTAGCTATTGCAATCCCTCTTCTCCCAGGTACTTTCACACTTCAATCAGTATGATGTCTGCCCCCACCGCCTTAGCCCTCCCCATTTTTTTAAGAGTTCTCGTAACTTTGTCGACTGTGATGCTTCTTCAATAACACTTATTTTGTTGCGTTGTTTGAGTTTGATCGATCTCTGTTTGTTGATTAGAGTTCCTTACATTGAAAAGGTTATTGAAGTAAGTTTTCCATCTTACCTTGATGCCTCTCTTCTTCACCAAGACCTTTCCATTCTCAGCCTTTCTAAACTTCACCATTCTCAAGTCCTGTTTTCTACGTTCTCTTGCTTTGGCAATCTTAAACATATTATGTTCTCCTTCTTTCGTCTCTAGTTGCTTGTACATCCTCTCATAAGCTATGTTCTTTGCCTGACACAGACCTTTTCGCCTCTCGTTTGGCCTCCTTGTATTTATCTTTTAGTTTTGCTCGTTCTTCATCATTAATACAGCGTAATAGCTCTCTAAAGCTTTGTTGTTTAATTCTTATCTTCTCCAGTACATCTTCGTTCCACCACCAGGATTTCTTATGACCGACTGTCCTACTTGTTGTAACTCCTAGGGTTTCTTTAGCTGCTTGAATGACTCTAGTGGCCATGGCCTCCTACTTTTGATTTGCGTCTTCCTGTGGCCCTGTCTGGGTCGTTGTTACGACCTTTTCTCTAAAGATGGTAATCTTTTCATCTTCGAGTTGGCCCCATCTGATCGTAGGTCTAATTCTCTTGTTTGGTTCGAAAATTGCTCTCTTCATGCTTAGATCTACCACCAACATATGGTGTTGTGTCACTACTGTCTTGCCCGGGATTATCTTACAGTCCTTCCACAAACTATGGTCTTCTCTTCTCATCAGCAAATAGTCTATCTGCGTGTGTCTCCCGCTGCTGCTAAACGTGATTAAATGCGAGTCTCTTTTCTTAAAAAATGAATTTATAACGGCTAGGTCATGCGCTAATGCAAAGTCAAGGAGCTCATTACCGCCGTCATTCCTAAGACCATACCCAAAGCCTCCATGCTCCAAAGGGAAGTGATCATTATCCTTACCAATATGCCTATTAAAATCTCCTCCTATGCATATTTTTTCTTGTCGAGGTATATCTCCCATAACTTGATCTAAACTCTCCCAGAACTTTTTTCTTTCCGCTTCCCTAATCCAACCTGTGGTGCATACGCACTAACTACTGCCAACTCCATTCCCTGTTACTATTCTTAACAACATAAGTCTATCATCATATCATATCTTCTCACCTCCACTACATTATCTTGAAGTTCTTTAGCAACTAGGAAATCTACTCCATTTTTGCTCCATCTGATCCTGAATACCATAGTTTATACCCGTTGCACTCTTTGCTCTCCTACCCCGCCATCTACTCTCTTGAAGACACGTTATCTGTACCCTACGTCTCTTCAGCGCGTCTATTAACTCGAATAACATACCAGTTAAGGTTCCTACATTCCACGATGCCAATCGTAATCTACAACCCTTTTTTCCTGTAGTTTCACATCTCGTCACTGAATCGTAATCTACAACCCTTTTTTCACTGAAGTATAGTGACATTCTTTATAATTTATATTTGAAGCTTAGTTTTTGGAAGAATCAAGAAGAAAGGAATAGTGGTGGGACTAGAAGAAAAGGATGAACAAGAAATGGGGATGATCTTAACTTTCCAATAAATGGGTTTATATATCATTTTAATCAAAATCTATGATCTTCGGTAAAATAGTTTAGAAGGTTTAATGCAAAAATAAATAACTAGAGTTAAGTTTGATTTTACTTCTTGGAGTTTGTTAAAAATAACTATTTTTCTCCAAAAGATTAAAAACATCAATTTACCTCCAAAAGTTTCATAAGTTATTTCAATTTCAGTCCAAAGTTTTATTAGTTGTTTCAACTTTATCCAAAATAATAAAACTTTTGGAGTTAAATTGAAACAACATATGAAACTTTTGGAGGTAAATTGATGTTTTTAATCTTTTGGAGGAAAATGGTTACTTTAGTCAAACCTTAGGGAGCAAAACTGAAATTAAGTCAAATAAATAATAAAAAGAAAAATACAATATGGGAGACTTTGATCCATTTCATTTAGTACAAAATCAATTTTAAGTAGAGAACCACGGACCACATAAATGCTTGTACCTATTGCTTTAATTGTGATGCATAAGGTGGTTATGCAAACACATAACCATCTCTCTTTCCATCTCCCACTATATCTCACGTCCACAATATAAATGTGCTTAATGCGTTTTTACTTAGAACTCGTTTTGTATCAGATACGCCCTCTCTATACATGTATGTATTTTTTCTCGTTTTAATTTACCTGTTTAATCTGTTAGAGATAAAGATATAGCGAGAATGTTAGAGATAAAGATATAGCGAGAATGTACCTCTTTGATTTTACCTATTTACTTATAAATGAGCGTGAATTGTATTTCTAACTGCCATTCAACTTTAAGCTCTATTATACATGATGTTTGTGTTTTCACACTTATATTGTTGTTGATTGCTTTCAGAGTTTCTGCCAGACAATCATGCTTAAATCCTATTGAGGAAACTTCTCGAAAAGACAACCTTCAAACACTAAATGTACGCCAAGAAAATATCCCTATCGTAAGGCAACCAGTTGATTGCTCTTTGACTGCAGAATCAGTTGATGCTATGCATGCTAATGATTTATCACCCGACATGTCTACATCTCAAAATTCATCTGATAGTACCATGGAGATCGAAACAGCAGACTCAAAATCAGGTTCTTCTGTTTTATGGGATAATGGAGATCTTGGTAATGATTGTATGGTTCCCGTTGAAAATGAAACCGAAGCAAATAAACCAACTTCCATTCGGAATGATGTTGACGAAAATGTCAAGCTTTACACAGGAAATTCATCTTTTAGTTCAAGCAATGGTGATGAAGCTAACGGAATGGATTCTGTAAATCTTGAATGTAAACCTGAGAATGAAGAGAATCTCGAGCCCACCTTGAGGTCTACTGTAGAAGATGCATCTGGAAAACCAGTGAAGGCAGGCCCTTCTGTAACGAAACCAAAGCCACTTTTCTCCCCTGGTTTCCTTGGGAAACGCCCGCGGAAGATTCTGAATTCTAAGAAAGACGAAAATGCCTTTGAACAGGAAAATGGAGGGTTGAGACCTTGTTACAAGAACAATGATATTGTGGAGTCGGATGATGAATCCGTTGTGGCTGCAAATGGAGAATCTGATGTAGAGAAGGAACAAGTGTGTTGGTTTAATAAAAAGATGCAAGCTTGGCTAACATAAATTTAATGATAATTGAGGTTATTATGCTTGAGAAAATATACAAGTTACTCAGGTATGTTTTGATTAATTTAGAGGAAGAAAATAATAATAGTAACAGTAATAGTAATATTAACGCGATAGCTTTTGAGGTACATTATTAGTTTGTATTCTTAAAGGGTGTTGTTACATTTCTCCATTTAAAGTGAATAAGAGCAAAACTTCCACTTCTTTTTATTCTTGTACCTTTGTTTTCTATCCATCAATGTCACTTTAACATTTTTTACAAAGTTTTCTTGTTTTGAAAATGTTGTCGCGGTCATTTGGTTGCATCATGATCGTTTTAGAGAAATCCAACTCGTGTTTACGATCGTTACCGATAGTGATAAGATGATTTGTTTAATATCATATGCGTAGATGATTGAAGTCTTTAATATATCCCTTGTGCATAGTATACACATTGTTATTATTAGGTTTTACATTTTTGACCGAAAAATAGATACCAAATATTTGATTTAACTCTTATTTCAAGCAGTGGTTAAGAAGAACTGTATTGCTTCGTGAATTTAAGTATGCAGCCTTACTTTACATTTTATATAGAAGGTTATTCCCTTATGACAGATTACAAAGTAACAAACTAACAACCTTATTGGTAGCTCAAGTTCGCACTCTTGACGTCGGTGATAAAGAATGAGAAATTTCAATTTTAATGAAAAGTGGGGATGTCAATGATAATTTACTTGATTTTAATTTGATTATTACACCTTTTCACAATAATATTGAAAATATAATTATTATTCTAAAAAAGTTCATTTAATTTAAATTTGATTTTAATTTAGTCTAATATCAACTTCCTACCAAACAAAGAAAATGATACCCATGCCGTCCTATAAGATATAATAGAGTTTTTTATTACTGATAAAAATTTTAGGTGGCGTCTGTTTGTTTTTAGTGAGACTGACACGAATAATATCATACTTGATTAGATTTTAACAAAATATTTATTGAAAAAACCCTTGTCACATGTTAACAAGTTTTCTAACTGACCAAAAGGTACACACGGTCTCTTTTCATTCCACGCTTGTGACGTTACCACCGTGCAACTATGTCGGTACCCGTTTTGTGATTATAAATGAGAAAAAAACATAGCATGTACCGTTTTGGAAGCCATTTGTTGTGTCCCTAGGTCTACATATGATATGTAATGAATTAGTGGTAGATATACGTTTGTAGTAAAGAGTTATATCTATACAATGAACCTACAATGTGATTATAGATACATTTTGAGTTCTAAAATTTTATGTTATTGTGGGGAATTTTACATGTTTAACTATTCATTAAAATATCTTGTAGTTATAAATTAAATACATTTTTTAACATAAAAAGTAGCATTAGTATTTGTTGTTACAAACCAAAGTCAAATCATACACGTGCTGAACAAACCCATTTATGGTGTTGGGAAACGGTTGAAACCATCAAACCGTTTAAATTGAAACGAGTATATCGATATAACTGGTTTGAGATTTTCATGGTTTAAAATATTCGTTTAAACTTTAAAGTATCATGTTTAACGATTTGATTTACATTTTAAAACTTATAACAGTTGCTTTACTATTCTGTTTTATTGTTTAGATAGAACTTATGCGTTTAGTATTATTTATTAATCAATATAAACTAATTATTTAACTTTTTTCAAATAAAATCTATTCAAACAGTTCCAAACTACTTGGCTAAACCAGACCCTAAACACATCCTATTGTACTAAAAATTTTGTGAAATCCAAAAAAGCACTTCTGTTTTCAAAATGTTTTTTTACAGAACTACGACTTATACACTCATACTCCTAAAACCAACTCTTAAGCTATCACATTTTAAAATTTAAACACTAATCTTTATAATAATTTTTTTTTTAAAAACTTACTTTTATCACCATGATACCAATGTCTTTAATCAAGATGAGTGGAATTATTGAACATTATTGTTCTTCATTCCATCTTCTACACTCAGAAAATCTTTATTTGCATCCGGCACTATTTCTGTTGCATTTATATATTTTTTTTACCTAAATAACTTTTTATGTATAATATTTACTTTAATTTTTAACATTAACAAAAATTATATCAGTAACTGAATAGATCTAATACAATATATCTTTCCTTGCTTTATGACATATTTATTATGATATATAAAAGTACATCTATCCTTCTAAATAAAATTTAAGACATGTTTTAGGGTTAAAAGATTCCCTGGCTTATGGGGTACTAAAGGGTTTACAATCGAGCCCAAATCGAAAGAGCATTTTTGATCTTTTTTCAATCGAGTTTCCAAGCGATCAATGGCGGAGCATTATAGGGGCCGGGGGTGCCGCCCGCCCCCCTATTTTTCGTCCGTAGTGTTAAATTTTAGCCCGATAGTGTAATTTTTTGACCTGGTAGTGTAAATTTTATATAAATATCGAGTCCGCCCCCCCTAAAAAAATTAATTTCGCCCCCGCCCCCCCTACAAAAGAGTTGAAGCTCCGCCACTGCAAGCGATGAACTGTTTTGACAACGCTAACTAAAGTTAAGCGATATGATAGTGGACCAAAATTTTACAAAAGTTAAATAGACTAAAAGTTTAAAATTGTAAAATATGTATAGTCAAGGGACTGTTTTTATAATTGATATTTCTTTCACAAAGCCATTTTCATGCTCCACATGTTTCAAGTCCTCTCTATATATGCAACTCACACCCAATTTCAGCTTCCCAAAATCTCCATCTATCAATCCATCATTTTGATCAATCAATTCATGTTCACATTCATCTTTATTAATCAATCCATCATAAAGGGGTTTCAGATTTCATCTGAACAATCACAAATTGTTAATGAAAATGCAAGATTTTCATCTGGGAGTTGTTCAGTTTTTGCTCCATCACTAAATCTCAGCTCCAATTCACCATCATGAACTCCAAACAACAAAAGCAAACCAGGTAATTGGATATCTTTCTGAATCATGGGAATACTTTTTTTTGTTAAAATCTTAATTGGATAAGAGAAAATGTTTTTTTTATGAAAGAATGAGTGTGTAATTTTGAAAGTATCTGAACTTATATGAATTTGATGTTCAAGTCGGACCAAATAATTTCTTATATAAGGGTTGAATCATCGCAACCGTTTATGAAATGACATCATTTTTGGCTGTTATAAGTTATAACCACCATAATTGCTGATAGTTACAAATTAGAACATTCTTCAATAACTGTACACAACACAACTCTTAAACTGTATCAATGTTTATTTCAAATTCTCATTTGGTGTTTAAGTAAATCCAATTATACTAAAATGACTTGATGATGCCAAAATCACAAGCAAACATCGTTGAAACTTCACTTGAATCCTACAGATTTGCGACCAGCGAAAATGGGAAGTCAAAATCCGACCATTCATGTCGAATTCCAGATAAACAATTGCAAGAACACACTACTTCAGCCCCATTGTTGATGAATGATGCTAAAGGTAGACCAATTTCAGGTTCACATCATGTGGGTGTAAAAGGTACACCATTTTCATCTATAATTCAACTAGATGAAAATAATAATAAGTCAAAATGGAAAATGATTCTAGATCCTGGAAGTGAAGTCATTCTAAGATGGAATAGAATATTTCTTGTTTCTTGTTTAGTGTCACTTTTTGTGGATCCATTGTTCTTTTACCTTCCATCTATTATAAAGTTGAGGATGGATCTTCATGTATGTTGCCTTGGTTGAACATAGGGGTTGTTGTTACATGTTTACGCACTATTGCGGATGTATTTTACATGTTGAATATCGCTATAAAGTTCAGGACTGCTTATGTTTCACCAAGTTCAAGAGTGTTAGGTAGAGGTGAACTTGTTAAGGATCGAAAGAAGATTGCACGACGGTACTTGAAGTCGAATTTCCTTGTTGATCTTGTTGCAGCATTGCCTTTACCTCAAGTATGGCTTTGTTTTCTCTCTTCTTTTAGTTTATCTTGTTAGTCGAGTGAAAGTTGACTTGTTTTAATACAATAATCGTGTTTGGATGTGTGTTTTGAAAGTGATTGTGTGATACTGAATAATTAGAATAAGATATTAGTAGTACAAAACAAGGTTCAACTTTTAACCTCTTAGAGATGTTGAAGTGTAATTACTTAATCCATGAGTGTCTAAGTATAGTTAAACTATTGAGTCGTTTGTGTAATATGTAGAAGTAACTTAGAGTCTAAGTATGTAAAGATTATGTATGTATAAGGGTTTAGAGTATCAATAGCTAAAGTTGTAAACTATCATAGGGGGTATAAATATGTGGTCTAGTGTCTGTAATCGATGTTACATTCATATCAATTCAATTCATACGTGTTTCATATTCTCTCAAGTTCCGTACACAAGTTGTTTATATTCAAGATCATCAATCAAGAGCCTAATCGATCCTAAAGGGTCAACAAAAGATCATTTGTCTAGCACAAGTTGTGTTTACCGGGTTCATTACTTAACAGGGTATTGGTAGGCCCCATGAGTTTTCCGGTGACTGGTACTTGCTATTATAAAGAATCCAAGGTCCAAAAGATAGTGTTTGGAATTTGGCTGGTCTTATGCTACTTGAAATTGTAATAATCACATTACAAAATGCTAGATAAACATAATGTTATGCAAGTAATTTTACTTTTGGTGCAACTAGTATCAAGTTGAATTTTGTAGTCACTCTAATAACAGAATAATGATTAATACAACTTCAAACAACATAAGCAGGTATAAACACTATCCCATTGCCATTTTTGTCATTGCTATTTATCGTTTTAACTACTAAATATCACATAAAAGGTTTCAAAATGCACACCAAAACACCTTTGTATAATCACTTTCAAAACACGTCTAGGCATCCACTCTTGGGGCGCGTTACATATGCATGCGCATACCATAAATTCTATTGTGTGTTTGTGGTGAAAAACGAATATAACAAGAAAACTTTGTTATTTATAATTATGAAATCTTGAAGTTCAAACTCACATTGTGTTCTTCTTAAATTGTACTCAGATTGTCATATGGGTCATTTGTCCAGCTATAAACACACCAAATGAAGATCAAGTCACCAGTGCTTTAATACTCATTGTCCTCCTCCAATATATCCCAAGACTTTATCTTATTTTCCCATTGAGCTCTCAAATCATCAAAACCACAGGAGTCATCACCAAAACCGTTTGGGCGGGGGTTGCATATAATCTTGTATTATACATTTTAGCCAGTCATGTAAGTAATCTCTGAACCCTTAAAACATTTTCTGTTTTAGCAGTCTTTATGTAGCTGTATCATGGTGTGTATGCTATGTAGGTTTTGGGCGCGTCATGGTACTTGTTGTCATTTGAAAGGCAGGCAACATGTTGGAGATCTAGTTGCAGACGTGAGAAGAAGCCAATCCGGTGTTCATTTGATTATTTGACGTGTGGGCATTCAGACTACCATGTACGGAAGAAATGGGTTAATGGGACAAAAATTTTTGAAGTTTGTGACCCGAACGACATCACAGGTTTCAGATATGGGATGTTTGGAGATGTTGTTGCGAAAGGTGTTTTTTCTTTCAGTTTCTTTGAAAAATGTTGCTATTGTTTATGGTGGGGATTACGGAACTTAAGGTATGGTTCTACCTTGCCCGTTCACATAAAAGAATTTAGTCACGTCAGGTTGAGTAGAGGTGACAGTTTTGACCCGTTTTCTTGATGGGTTGATTCAGATCACCTTTTATCTTTATTTGAGTTAAATGCTTATGTAAGAGGTAGCTAAATAATCTATTTAACATTATATTTTTTGGTCAACATGAAGTTACCCCATCATGTTAAATCTCTATGGATGGTTTGTTTGGTTGACCTCTACCTTATCATACATTAAAACTACACAATTAGTGGCGGAGATTGGTGGGTCTGTGAGTTGGGTAATGGGTCAAAACACGTAAATTATAGGTTAGTGGCCGAGTTGATCTAGCAACACCTCTTTTGGCTATTTTAAACTTCATGAATAATTAATATATGCCAAAATACGCTTATAACAACTGCCATTATATTAACGATCCAGCTTTTTTTAATATAACAATGTAGGAGGTTATAAACATCTAAGTATACTTCAGTGACTTTTACATTGTTCGACAGTTTCCTTTTTAGCTAATTTTTGACTTATTACCCGTCTGAGATGCTCGCAGTATGGGCTTATCATTCTTTCTTACTACATGTAGCTCATATGGACAGACTTTGTCGACAACCACGTATATTGGAGAAACGTCTTTTGCCATACTCAACGTCACCACGGGACTTGTATTATTTGCCCATCTAATAGGAAATATGCAGGTATGTAGCATGCACAAAATGTTTTTTCTGCATATTTTACAATGTATTTAAGTTTGACCAAATTTTATGGTCTTGTAGACCTACCTACAATCCATCACTGTAAGGCTGGAGGAATGGAGGCTTAGACGACGAGATACTGAGTCATGGATGAGACACAGACAACTGCCTCGTGCTTTGCAAGAACGTGTTCGTAAGTTTGTACAATACAAGTGGGTTGCAACCCGTGGTGTTGATGAAGAATCTATTTTGAGTAATTTGCCTAAAGATCTCAGGCGAGACATCCAACGACACTTGTTCCTTGATCTGGTTCGACGTGTAAGATATGAACCGTTTCTTGAATAATTTTATGCTGGGTCGGGTCGGGTCGGGTTCGGTTCATGTCCATTTTTTTAAATTTTTTAACAATTTAATGTTTAATATGATTATAAAAGTTATATTGTTACAATAATATTAATTTGTTGCATTAAAAAACATGGACGACTTTCGACCCATTTGACCCGTTTCTGCTTAGCTATATTCTTCCTGTTGGTCCTTTAGGAATAAAATAGTGAATTGAAGGAACCAGTAGTTTGACCTTTTGAAAGTGGCAATTTTGACTTGTTTACTTACGAATGGGTTGACTTGCGCATGGTGAAACAAGTTATACAGATGCTATATGTGCATGAATGCTATAAATTTTAAATGACCCATTATTTTTCAGGTCCCTTTTTTCTCTCAAATGGATGGTCAACTCCTTGATGCTATATGTGCGCGTTTAGTATCATCACTAAGTACTCAAGGCACATACATTGTGCGCGAAGGTGATCCCGTTTCAGAGATGCTTTTATAATCAGAGGAAGACTTGATAGCTCCACCACTAATGGAGGTCGAACGGGCTTTTTCAACTCGATTACTTTAAGGCCAGGTGACTTTTGTGGTGAAGAGTTGCTCGCGTGGGCCCTGCTCCCAAAATCCACTCTGCATCTACCATCTTCCACAAGAACAGTTAAAGCATTGAGTGAAGTTGAAGCGTTTGCATTACACGCAGAAGATTTGAAATTCATTGCTAATCAATTCAGACGCCTACATAGTAAAAAGCTTCAACACACGTTCCGGTTTTATTCCCATCACTGGAGAACATGGGCCGCGTGTTTATTCAAGCAGCTTGGAGACGGGCTAAAAGGAGAAGAATGCAAGGGAACCTTAGCATGAGTGAATCATCATACCGTCATGATGATGGTCATGAAACTAAAAATCATGACAATGCATCATCATCTAATTCAAACTCACTTCACGTCACGATATTAGCTTCAAGATTTGCTACAAACACCAGGCGGGGAATCTTGAATACAAAAGATGTTGAAATGATCAAATTACAAAAACCAGAAGAACCCGATTTTCTGTTGATCCCGATGAAGATGGTTTGTTTTAGGTTATCCTTGATACATGATACTTGTGTAGTTGGTTTTAAGTTGGTAATATTGTCAAATCAAGTACTTTTATAGTGTAATAATAACTTTGACGCATATGTTGTTAAAGGTTACGATATATGATCATATACGATATTAATGAACAAGGACAGTTCTAGTGTATGGAGTCGGGTTTGCAAGTTATCTAGCATGTTCCATAGTACTATCAAAATCTACAAAATAAGTTTATGCAATTATATAGCACAATCCCCGCGTACATGCAGTTCTTATCTTACATCTCGGCTATTTGGACCTAACCACGCCTCGTACATCTTGAAACAAAGCTTGGACTATAAAGTTTAAATGTTAAACTTCAACTCTTGTATTTAATGAAGTTATATTTTATACACTTTTAACCGTATTACTTTTAAGATAGTTTCTTAAATATTTAAGATTAAACAACAAGCATAATTCTATATAAATTATATTATTACAAAAGATCTCACTGAACCTGATATTAGATTTGATGTTCTTAACACGACTGAGATTTTCTTTTTACTGTCATGAAATCTGGGATATGGTGAAGCTAGCTGATCCTTTAAGGATCAAGCTTTTAGATTTGTTATCCTGTAAACAATCTGGCTAAAGGAAAGACTTGCCAACACCTACCCCCGACCCTACTCTTGAGTGGGATATACTGGGTTTGTTTGTTTGTTTGTTTGTTTGTTTATCCTGTAAACAAGGGGTGATCATTGCGAGTACGCTTATAGACATATGTGATTTCAGGGCCCATGACAACTGACAAAACCTTCTGCACAAAGAAGAACCAGAAGAAGTATAGCCGGTTTCTGCACATGCTTAATGCTGTTGAGAGTAACTGTATACTCATTTGCAAGAACAATGAGTGCATCTTGTGTAAAGAAGATTCTGATTTTGATTTGGTTTAGTTTACACATGGTTCATATCTTCTAGTGCAACAAAATCATTATTACAAAACACCAAAATGCTAACTTCACACTGAACATAACTGATAAAAGAGCAAAATGCATCAAGTAACTTCATGAAAAAAGAAAAATGCATAAACTACCTCAAACATCAATGTTATTAATGACGTCATGTAACATATAGAATAAGCAAATCATGAATAACTTGCAGATGTGTTGCAACTTGGAATGATCGTATGTTAACCTATGCTTTAAAACCTTGGAAGGATCATATGTTAATCTACACTTTAGAAAAGCACGAGACAATATGATAATGCAAAAGGCAAAATGTATCAACTTGTGCTTGTTTATAAATCAACTTATATAGCCATATCAACATAAATACCAGAACTAGCACAAATAACAAATGCATATTTTAATAATAAAGAAAAAACCTTACCTATCTTTCTTACTTTTATCTACAACCAAAAAATCAACCTTTTTATCTCTATGAACAACCATATAAGACCAAAACTATCTCATGTCCTATGGATACTCTACATACCAAAAGTTGCTGGTTAAAGTCCCATATGTAAGTCTTTGTATTTAAACACACATAGTGGAACATATTACATATGCATACATGTATCTAATCATTGTTATTTGTTAATATACATAATTGTAACACTACTTAAAACTAAATCTACACAAAATTACAAGATTATATTACGAACCTTTAACTTAGAGCATCCCACAAACACCAACAAACCTGTCACATCAGCAAAACATCCATCATTAAAAACAATCAAGTTTAAATATTGTTGTATTAAGAAAAAAGTCAAAAAATGATTTTATCACATAAATTAGAAGTTACAAAAGAATTAAATATACAAAATCATAGAACATACCTATTTCTTTTTGCCATATTTTTCCCTAATCATGGCACAATGTTCTTTATGAAATGCAAGCGTTTCGGGGTCCATTTGGCTTGTATCCTTATACAGGATTTTCATTTCAAGTTTTTTCTCCTTCAACTCAAGCATTTTTGTCATGTTGGCATTGAATTGCTCCATCACATCCATTTTTTTCTGAAACATATTATCAAGTTCTGTAGTATCATCTTCTATGTCTTTCCGCTTCGTGCCCTTAGTCTTTTTTATATCCATAGAACAAGGTGATCCCTCCGCTCCTTCATAATCTTCTACCGATAGAGGAATATCGTCAACATCATCGTTGAGTTTGATGTAAGTGTTGGAATTAGAAACAGTGACAAGGTCATGAGAAGCAGAGGTTTTGTATCGCTTTGGCTCTTGGATGTCAGAAGACGTCTGCTTCTGCTTCTTCCATTCAAGCTCGTCTTTGACTAAATTCCACACGTGTTCATGTATGAAACTGTTTTATTGTTTTCTTTATACACTGTATAAGCTTCTGACTTCAGTTGGTCATAAGACAAATCGCTCTTCTGCCCTGCTCTCAGTTCTATCATAATGTTGTTGAACGACGTCACGTTCTTCTTTAGCATGTGCCAATGTGACCTCAAATTGTCAGCCGTTCTCACAGCACCAGACCCTTCTCCCTCCATGTAATAATCCAAGACCCTCTTCCAAAAATCTGAACCCTTCTTAACGTTACCGGTTACACAGTCATTTGATACATGCAGAAACCCCTTAGTAAGAAGTTTATCATCCACGATAGACCATGGCTGTCTTCTACTAGTCGACGACCCAACCATTTTTCCTTTTTCTTTTTACAAATGGTTATCATCTGTGATGACTGATGCCAAACATTCAAAAGTAAGATAAAATATAAAAAATATATCTTTAATCCAAGAGGCCAAACAAATGTTTACTAACAAAAGTAAAGGGGGCCTATTTAATTAACAGAAAATTTTGACACACATGAACTCGAACACGATATGAGTTTTCACAGGTTGACACAACACGACACAATGCGTTAAGATAGAAATGAAGACAATCATCAGTCTTGATCTTCATTCAGAGTCTATTTATGAACATTTTCAAGTTTAATTACTTGAGCTTTTTAGTCAAATTATGTGTTGGAATAAGTTTAGCATGTGTAAATAAGTATTAATTATGTATAATTAAGACTAGATATCCCGTGTATTAGTATGTTAGTTAATATGGGTCGAATGGGTCAATGTGAATAAACCCGGGCCATTAGACAGTTATTTGGCGGGACATAAACCGTCATTAACCGCAAATTGTAACTACCATTAGAGTGTGGTATAAATACCACATTCACGTATTGATTATGTATGCATATTGAAAATCAACTTGTGTTCTTTCTCTCATATATAAGAAGTGTGCAGTGAATAAGTGTTTGTGTGTTGTTTGTTTCGTCGCTCAACATGGCATCAGAGCCACGATTAAAGACCTGTGGAAGATTTGTGTTCGAACCAATGTTGGATTTAGAAGATGCGTATTCAAGTTGTTTTGCAGATGGGTGTGAAGATTCACCCATGTTCCCATCTTGTACAATGACCAGGAGGGTCGAGGGAAGGCAAAGAAGTATGATCAGAGGGATCAGTCGGGGAACAGAAGAAGTAGCAAGAACAATAGGGAAGAATTACGCAGTCAAGCAGAAAGATTCAACATCGATCCGAAGCATCGATATGCGGCAGAACGAAGAAGGGCCGCTCAAATCGAATTCAATTCACAGATCAAGAATAAAGGGATAAATTGGGTTATCCGAGAAGTATGGTATGTAGTTATTGCAGCAATCATTTCATTTTAGGCGAGATTGCCCCGAGAAGATCAAGAATACTGAATTCTTGATTAAAGACACCGAAAATGAAACGTGGGATAAGATATGGTATGCAAGTCTCACTCGCAACCAACACGCAACAGGGAACAAAATGATGTTCAAAAGATTGTCAAATTCTTTTGGAATAGAAGCACGATCGAATGGATATAGTAAAGAATATTTTAGAGGAAGAGGAGATGTTGAAATATGCAGCGAAGGCCAAACATACTTAGTAGAATCTGTCTACTACGTGCCAACTTTAAGGAGGAACATATTAAGTATAGATAAGTTGGTAGAACAAGACTTTGAAATCACTTTCGATGGAAATACATGTCAAATAAAGAAGACGAATATCGACACCAAGAAGAATGTAAATATTTCAAGTTGTTGGAAATGCAAAGGTGCAAATCATCCTCCTTACATGTGTCCAGGAGGATCATCGAAGAAACCAATTGTTAATGAAAGGAATGCAAGAGATGATCAAGAAAAGAGTATGTTGGAGAATCACTTTGAAGCAATAACAGATGAAATCGACAAGATCGAAACCCGAAGGAATAAGGGAAAAGGACCAATCTTGTATCCAACAAGAGTGTCTTCACTTCAAGACTGCATCACATTTATGGACTTAATTCATGTTGCGGTTAAACTACAACAACACAAGGAGAAGTTCGAGGCAGAATTCGAAGGGATCATAGAATGGTTCATGAAAGATTTTATGAAAATTAGGGTACTTGCACCTATACCACCGAGAGATGTTTTTGGACATCGTATTAGTCTCTTAAACTTATAAATGGCAGTGCAAACTCTGGGTGGGTATAATCAGGTTAACAAAGAAAATCTATGGAAGGAAGTAACAACACAATTGGGTTACAAATTGAATCTAATGACTGCAGCAGACACGGTGCATATGGAGAAGACTATCAAGATAGTCTATTTGAGATATCTTGAAATGATTGAATGGTATCACCTCAAGTGCAAGGGAAGAGAGCTTCAAATTGAAGTCGGTGAACCAAGTGACAACCCGTATGGAAAACTCCAAAAGATTATGAAGGATGGAGACTTACCTCCGAAGAAGAGATTCAAGATATAAAGCTAAACTTAAGGGGGAGATTGTTGGAATAAGTTTAGCATGTGTAAATAAGTATTAATTATGTATAATTAAGACTAGATATCCCGTGTATTAGTATGTTAGTTAATATGGGTCGAATGGGTCAATGTGAATAAACCCGGGCCATTAGACAGTTATTTGGCTGGACATAAACCGTCATTAACCGCAAATTGTAACTACCATTAGAGTGGTATAAATACCACATTCACGTATTGATTATGTATGCATATTGAAAATCAACTTTGTGTTCTTTCTCTCATATATAAGAAGTGTGCAGTGAATAAGTGTTTGTGTGTTGTTTGTTTCGTCGCTCAACATTATGTAACTGATAAACAAAATAAACAAAAAATTATAGCTTTGTTTACCTCTTCCATAGTGAAAGCTGAAAACAATCAGCAAATTCACCCAAGACCGATCCACATCATAATTTGGCCATATTCCCCTGCTTTTACACATCAGATTACACAATCAACATCAAAATCGATCTAATTAAAGCTCCACAATTCAATTTCGTAACAAAGTTCATACAACTGTAGGTCTATCTAATCCAGAAACACAAATCAGAAATCAAAATTAGAGCATCGGCTAACTGTACACAGATCGGTTGATTCTTCTGAAAAATGTTCGAATTAACGTATTAAACATCAAATTAGCTTAGGGATTTTGAATGTATAAATAATTTAGTAAGAACCTGATTAGTAGAGGTTAATTCAGTTGCATAAAGGTGGTGTGAAGGTGAAAGAAGATCTGTATTGATGAAGAAGATGAAGTGTAGGTGATTAGGGTATGATATCGGAGCAGAATAATAATAATAATAATAATAATAATAATAATAATAATAATAATAATAATAACAATAATAATAATAATAATAATAATAATAATAATATAATAATAATAATAATAATAATAATAATAATAATAATAATAATAATAACTAGATATTTTACCGCGCGCGTTGCAGCGCGTTACCCGTTTAATAAACCTGGGCATGTTTGATGATCATCACGAAGTGAGAAAAAGAACCAAAAGAATACCTCATACCATGCAATAGAAATCAACTAAACGAAAGGAAATTAGGAATCACGTCCTGCATGAACGGTCCATTCCATTAACAAAAACAAACACTTTCAATCATTACAATGGAATGGACCATTTTGATCCAGATACTTTAGTGTATTCATCCGTAAGAGCGGAAAACCTGGCGTTACATGTACAAAAGTAGTAAACGAAAGAAGTGACGTCTCCCCTGTCTTCTGATTTCTAGCCTGCAAACCAGACATTTGTTAAAAATGTCAAACCATGACATTGTTTGAAAGATAGTCCATTAGTATTGTTCCACTTTAAAGAAAAGGAAGTTATTATTATTAAAAAATAACCCTGCTATTATACTTGGACCATATTTCACAATTCCAATAGCAACCATTCACATTGTTTGCATATTTTTTATATGCAAACATTTATCGCTAGAGGGTAAGAAAAATAATTTACCTGACCTAGAAGCATAACCAATACAAAGATAGCCTTTGCAACTTCAGTCAAGAGTTAACACTAAGTGGGTTAAAACTGAACTTACCATCCACCTTTGACATGTAGACCAATATTGGCTACAACAATACAATCAAATATCATTCAATTGATTAATTACGCAACTTCATCACAATTTACAAAAGAAAAAAAAGCTAGACTACGCTTCTTTGATATGTTGACCCAGACAATCATATGAGGCATGACCATATTGATCAGATTTCATATTGATCATAACTAAAAGCACCCATTTTGACCCGCCAATATGCACAATAATTTGACTTATACAAATATGCTTAATAATTTGAAACATAAGCTGTATAAAAACATGTGACCCATACCAAATAAAACCGCTTTGAACCATAACTAATGCCATCCATTTGATCCGTAACAAATACCACTCATTTTGACCCAAAACAAATATCAATCATTTTGAGCCATAGCTAATATCACCCATTTGACCCATAACCAATATCACCCAAGCTGACTTATACTCAATATCAACAGTTACGACCCATAACGATTATCACTCATTTGACCTGTTTTGACCTATTTTGACTCATAACCTATTAACAGCCCGTTTGACCCATATCAAATACCAACCGTTTTGACCCATTTACAATACCACCCTTTTTGACCCACAACCAATACCACCCGTGTTGACCCATACCAAGTTTCAATAGTGTCGAGCCATAACCGATATCACCTATTTTGACCCATAAATAATATCACCTAAGATGGGCAATACCAAATATCAACCGTTTGACCCATAACCAATATCACCCAAGCTAACCCATATCTAATATTAACTGTTTCGACCCAGAACCAATATCACCCATTTTGACCCACATCCATATCACCAAGTTGACCCATAACTTAATCACCCATTTTAACCTATACCAATACCACCCATTTTGACCGATACCAAATATTAGTTGTTTTGAACCATAACCAATGTCACCCATTTTGACCCATAACCAATACCACTCGTGTTGACCCATACCAAAATTCAGTCGTTTTAAGCCATAACAAAAATCACCCATTTGTCCATAACCAATATCACTCAAGCTGACCCATACCAAGTATCAATTGTTTACGACCCATAACCAATATTACTCATTATCACCCACAATAATATCACCAATTGACCCGTAACCTATCACCCGTTTAGACACATACCAATACCATCTGTTTTGACCCATAACCAATATCAGTCGTTTTGACGCATACCAAATATAAATTGTTTTGACTCATAACCAATACCATCGTTTTGTATATTCAAATACTTTTACAGCCACTCTAACTCTCCCAGAAACTAATCCCTAAATTTCACCAATAGCCCTAAATCATAATAGCTTTTTACTCAATTACATTAACATATAGAAACATATTACAATTCTTCAGAAATATAGACATATACTTGCACAATAAACGCATAACCACAATCAAATCATACACGTGCATACACACAGACACATACAGTACAACAGTACCAAATACCAATGCCACCTGTTTGACCCATAACCAATACAACCCATGTTGACCCATACCAAATTTTAATCATTTTAAGCCACAACCAATATCACCTATTTTGGGCCATAACATGAGCAATTCAAATAATTGGTCTTTTTCATAGGAATATGTCACCGTTATCTATTTTAAGTTTAATCAATAGTTTCATACACCCTTTTGATTCAATTGAAGAAATTGCAGGTGGGTGACAACGATCCGGGGCCGAGTAAAAGGCTTTCCTCAGGTTCCGAGTATAGGTTTACTCCGATTTACAGGTTTGTACTGTCCGTTTTAATTCCCGGTTTGTGTATTTGGGGTTTTTGTCACGCCCAGGATGCTCCCGGAGGTCTCTCTTCTTCTCTCTCTCACGTTTATTAGCTTTATCTCTATAATTGATCAAGTACGAGCTCATCTAAAGGCGGCTCAAGATCGCCAAAAGTCGTATGCGGATAGAAGAAGAAAACCGATTGAATTCCAAGTAGGAGATTATGTGTTATTAAAGGTTTCTCCATGGAAAGGTATAATTCGATTCCGAAAGCGAGGAAAGTTAGGACCGCGATTCATTGGACCATTTAAAATTATAGCTCGGGTGGGCGAGGTTGCTTTATCGTCTTGAGCTACCAGAAGAACTAAGTGGGGTCCATAATACCTTTCATGTCTCTCATTTGAGAAAATGTCTAGCAGATGAATCAGCGTATATCCCGTAAAAGGACTTAGTGATTGATAATAAGCTGAATTATGTGGAAGAACCTGTGGTAATACTTGACAGAAAAATCAAAAGTTGAGAAACAAAGAGATAAAGCAAGTGCTGATACAGTGGAAGAACCGAAAAGGGTCGGATGTCACTTGGGAGCTAGAAGACGAGATGAAAGAATGCTACCCTTACTTATTTGATGCGTCAATGAGTTTCGGGGACGAAACTTCCCAGTGGGGAAGAACTTGTAACGTCCCATTTTAGGTAATTTTATAATTTGTTTTTAAATAAAATGAGTGGTAAATTAGAACTAACTGAGTTAAGTTAGTATTGTTAGTGTAAATAAATAAAGTAACTAGAGGGACTACTTTTGCCAATTGAGAAAATCAAATTTATATGTTAGTAAGGAGGTGTAGAACCTCCTGGACACACTCATACACACGCACGAAAGGAGGGAAGCGAGCAGGAGGAAGGAATCAAGAACCCTAGTCAAATTGAGTCGCGTTTGTGTTGAATTCAAGTTTCTAATTGTGGAATTGAGTTATAAATCACCTAGTTTCTGCATCTAACTCATAAGGTGAGTCTTAATTGGATGTTTTCTTGCTAAGTAGTTTAGTTCATGATTGGGGTGTTGAGGAGAAATTCATCTATGATCAAATTAATATGTTTGAACTTAGAATAGTATGTATTAGATGTTCTATGTATCATGTATGCCAATTTTGAAACTTGATGGTTTATAGCAAATTAGTTATATGAAATATGTTGAGTTATAAATCATGCCCATAAGGTGTTTGATGAAATGCCTCCAAGAAGTTCAAAATATGAAAGGAAGGGCAAAGTGGGAATAAAATGACCGGTGGGTCAATATAGAGTTAATTATGCTTAAACTAGTCATAAATGGTCATATGGATTGGTTTTATACCATATGTATGTATGTGCTAAATTAATCCTAAACGTATGTTTAGGTGAAGGGAGTATTAGCAAAGCGGTGAGCAAAGACAAAGGTTGAGTTGAAGCTTGTTTAAGGTAAGAACATTAGCCTTATAACCATATATAGTCTTATTTTTATGATTTTATTATGTTTACTCTTGAGTAAATGTGAGTTGTGAATAATGACCATAAGTAATGGTTATAGTAATAGTAAGTATACATGCTCGAGTGCATGAATTGGGTTGAAGCTACATGCGCGTGTGCATGAAATAAATATACCGGTATAGTTCACAGGTGTGTGAATCAAACCTGGAGGGGTTATAATTATATTCAGTTACGGTGGTAACATTTAAATCACTAGTGAGTGATAAACTATATTTTGGCTACTGTGTGTAAGCCTAATTCACCAGTGGGTGATAAACTTGTGGTTTGGCGACTGTGTGTATGTCAAACATAAAGATGTATAGCGAAGTGTATATGTGTGTGATCCAAATCTAATATGCTAGTTCAAGTTAGTGAATGACTAGCTTAAAAGTAGAATTATGACCCATTTCTATTTAAATGTGAAAGTGTGATTATAGAATGGGTGATAATGTGATAGATGCAAAGAGTCGAAGCTAAGAGAGTTAAAGCTTCTAAATTGAGCAAATATAGATACTGAAATGGACCCGGGATCATTGAAAAGTCGAAACAAACGAAACGGGTCAAAACTTTGAGAAAAACAAAATAACAACAGCAGCAGCTGAGCCGTAACCTACGGCCAGTGGCCGTAGGCTACGGTGGTGACTGGCGGGTTAACTTTTTAACTTGCCATTTACGCTTTCGATTGGAATTTTCCAAGATGGCAAAGGTGATCGATGAAGATGCTTGTGGATCGAACAATGGGTTTGTTAATTAGTTTCTTTTAAACAAACTTAACGTTATGTAAATTACGTAAATGTAATTTGAGGTGTGTAAACGTTAATAGTGTGTTGACGTAGTCAGGGTTATGTGTAATAGAGTTTTTAAAATGTGTAATAGAGAAAAGTAGAGATTTAACTGGGACCTAAATTAAAAATCTTTTACACCTCAAACATGTTTTATAAATTATGGTAACAAGGTGGTGTGTTACAAGTTGGTATCAGAGCCGTGGTTTGAGGGATTCAAGTGAGTAGAGAAAGCTTGAACTCAAATCTTGTGCTCGTGATAATAGAAGAGAACCTGTTCGATTCCAAGATTCGATCACTGAGCCATCAATCAAGGTTAGTGTACCTGTGTTAATATGCGATATGTGTGAAAGTTTTTATAATGTAAATATGTGATTTACATGATTATAAGCATAGTGATGCAGTAAATATATAATTGAACCTGAGTTATATTTCAGTCATCAAGAATGGCTGAGGAACATATTCGCGAGGAAGGTGAATCAAGTAATTCAGAGATGAGAAAAATTATTAATGAAGAAGTGGCTAAAGCCATAGGGGCCAATTTACCAATGTACATGGAAGATATGCAAAGAACGCTACAAGAGTTTATACAGCATGAACTTACAGTGTTGCAGGTTGGAGAGAAAACTGAGAAAGCACCTAACGGGTAACGTATAAAGATTTTGTAGCATGTAAACCAGCTGAGTTTAATGGTGAGGTGGACCCATTACTAGCAATTCGGTGGATCTCGGATATAGAGGGGACGTTTGAAACTTCACATTGTGATCCTAATGATAGGGTGATATTTGCGGGGGCCAGTTAAAACAGCGAGGTAAAGACTGGTGGGATTTAGTGCGAGAAGAAATTGGTTGGAAGGTATACGAGTGATGACTTGGGAGGAGTTTAAAGAGAGATTTTTAAAGCGGTTAGCTCGCAAGCGGCGATCAACCGATTTATAAAGAATTCTTACAACTGCGACAGAAGGACGAGGACATAGATACCATCACGGCGATTTCTATGAGAAGGCTAAGCCAAAGCAATAATTGAACTGATACCTCACAACATAATAAGATAACCAACCGAGAATACTTTCTAATACACGTATAGCAATAATTGAACTGATACTCGGTTGCGGTTGCATAACGAAAATGGATGCCAAGCCAAAGCAACCGGCACCGGTTCTCATAAAAATCACAGATAAACGATAGGCAATGGTCTCGGATGAAGACATGTCCATCATCATCGACAACAACAAACAACAGTCTCAGATAAGCATTCGCTTAGCATCATCGATGCCAACACATTAGATATCCAAAATAGGAGATCATCTCGAAAGGACAAAGACAGCCAACGACAACAATATGGATGCGAAATGCCACCACAAACAGAAAACGCACCACCGCAACCACCAACAAATCCCACGACGATGAACACCACAACCAGAAAACCAACACCGGCACAAAACCGACACATCAAAAACCCTAATCCCCCAAATCAGATCCAATCCACAAATTCACAACTCGCAGTACCAAGAACCCAATGTTCAACACAAATCATACATCCAACCAACGCCCAGAAACAAATGCTCACCTAGGGTTATGAAAGGGGCCGACTTTGTTGGCGTACAAAGGCACTTCATCACCATGTTTGTATCTGTGATGTGCACCTGATCGAACTTCGTCAACACAGAAGGCCACCAGTAGCGCCACCACCAACCGGGACCACCGTCATCGACAATAGAAGCGAGGAGACCAAATCGAAGCAAAAATCAGGCCTACCTCATCGATCACGTCCACAGCGGCGGGTGGATTAGATCCCTGAGACGGTAGCGGCGCACACAGTGGCCATGGGAGGCGAAGGAACCACCGCCACACGCCGGAGAAGTTGTACAACCACTGGAGACAGCGCACAAGAAACGGGAAACAGCGGCCAGGCCGGAGCGACCACCGCCTCCACCACCTCCGGCACCACCAAAGAAGCCATGTATGTGTGCACGTGTGTGTGTGAGGGGATCATGTAAGCGAAGCAGCAAGGAGGAAGGAAAGCGGGAACCGAAGGAAGAAGAAGAAGAACACCATATAAGGAAATATAGGGAAGTGTCCTGAAGAACTCACCAAATGAACCCACCGACCAAATGTTTTAAATAGAATAGATAATAATGATGATGATAATAATAATAATAATAATAATAATAATAAATAATAATAATAATAATAATAATAATAATAATAATAATAATAATAATAATAATAATAATAATAATAATAATAATAATAATAATAATAATAATAAATAAACAAACAAACAAACCCAGTATATCCCACTCAAGAGCAGGGTCTGGGAGGGGTAGGTGGTGTCCAGTCTTTCCTCTATCCAGATAGGTAGGAGACCGCTTCCAAAGAGACCCCTGGCTCGATACAAAAGCTATAACGCTAGCGAATCACCATATAATCAAACGTACGATATATGATATATGGTATATGGTACAACACACATCATACAACAAACATTAAAATATCACCAAAAGGAAGTATAAAATGAACAAGCATGCATCAGGAAAGCAGCAAGTTTCCCCTAAAAAGGTCCAGGCGTACTACATACACATCAGGCCCCGTAACAAGTAAACAAAGTCCTTTCCTAGCTACAGAAACCACTAAAAGTCCTTAATTTAATAATAATAATATATGATATAACAATGATAATAACAATGATAATAACAATGATAATAACAATGATAATAACAATGATAATAACAATGATAATAACAATGATAATAACAATGATAATAACAATGATAATAACAATGATAATAACAATGATAATAACAATGATAATAACAATGATAATAACAATGATAATAACAATGATAATAACAATGATAATAACAATGATAATAACAATGATAATAACAATGATAATAACAATGATAATAACAATGATAATAACAATGATAATAACAATGATAATAACAATGATAATAACAATGATAATAACAATGATAATAACAATGATAATAACAATGATAATAACAATGATAATAATAACAATAATAATAATAACAATAATAATAATAACAATAATAATAATAACAATAATAATAATAACATAATAATAATAATAATAGGCCCAATATCAAATCAATTAGTGAATACTAGTAATAATAAAATTAGTAACAACTCTCTCTCTCTCGCCGGATCTGCCTACCTCGCCGGAACAGCTCTCGCAACAGCTCTCTCTCTCTCTAGTTTCTGTCGCGCAACAGCTCTCTCGTCGAAACAGTTCTCGCAACAGCTCTATATACACACACCTTGCCGGAACAGCTCTCGCAACAGCTCTCTCTCTCTCTCTCTCTCTCTCGCCGGATCTGTCTCGCAACAGCTCTCGCCGGATCTGTCGCTCTCTCGCCGGATTTTGTCTCTCGTCGGATCTGTCTTACTGGATTGTGTCTCTCGCCGGATCTGTCTCTCTCTCGCCGGATCTGCCTCTCTCTAGCCGGATCTGTCCCTCGCCGGATCGGTCTCGTAACAGCTCTCTCTCGCCGGATCTGCCTACCTCCTCCTTCACCCACCACCACAGCCACCCAGTCAACCTTCAACACCTCCACCCCCACCCTCACCGCCTCCCCATCCCTACCGAAATCTTTTGGTGAGCTCGTTCCATCTCTGGGTTTTCATATATGCTTTTAGTCTTCTGTGGTTTGTGCCTAATTGATTAGTTGTTATAACTTTGCTGATTAGTTGTATAATTGTTAGTGTTTTGCTATTAATTGCTGACTAAGTTGGATATTGTTGGTTGAGTTTGTGTGTTGATCATTTGTGGCTTGTTGTCTTCATTTCTGGTCAATCTTAGATCTGTTCTCTAGATAGGTTTCATTGGCTTATTGTAAGGTCTTGATTACTGTGTTGATCATTTGTGGCTTGTTGTCTTCATTTGTGGCTTGTTGTATTCATTTCTGGTCAATCTTAGATCATTTATGACAGTTCCTTTTTATTGTGCTTTACTTGTGCTTGGTTTCTTTCTAGTGTGTTCTCCGTGTTTTTTTTATTTTTGGTGGTTTTAGTAGACTCTGTCTGGTATAATAGATAGTAGGAGCCATTATGCTGCCCCGAGATCATGTTCGGTGAGGAGAGGTGCGAAGACAGGAAATAAGGTTTGTAGATTAAGAGTGGCATCGTGGAATGTAGGAACCTTAACTAGTAAGTTACTAGAGTTAATTGATGTGCTGAAGAAACGTAGGGTCCACATAGCATGCCTGCAGGAGACTAGATGGCGAGGTGGGAGAGCAAAAGAGTGCAATAGTTATAAACTATGGTATTCAGGGTCTGATGGAGCTAAAAACGGAGTAGGTTTTCTAGTTGCTAAGGAACTCCAAGATAATGTAGTGGAGGTGAAAAGATACAATGATAGAATTATGTTGTTAAGAATAGTAATAGGAGATGAGGTAGTGACGGTAGTTAGTGCGTATGCACCACATGGTGGACTAGGGAAACGGAAAGAAAAACGTTCTGGGAGAGTTTAGACCACGTTATGGCCGACATACCTAGAGAAGAAAAGTTATACATAGGAGGAGATTTAATAGACATATCGGAAGGGATAATGAGCATTTCCAACTGGTACATGAAGGATACGGGTATGGTCTTAGAAATGACGGTGGTAGGGAGCTTCTTGAATTTGCAGTAGCGCATGACCTAGGCATCATAAATTCGTTCTTTAAGAAAAGAGACTCACACCTAATCACGTTTAGCAGCGGCGGGAGACACACGCAAATAGACTATTTATTGATGAGGAGGGAAGACCATAGCTCGTGGAAAGACTGTAAAGCAATCCCGGGAGAGACGGTTGTGACGCAACACCATATGTTGGTGGCGGATATACGCGTCAAGAGGCCAATTGCCCAACGGAACAGGAGAATTACACCCAAGATCAGATGGGGTCAGCTCAAAGGCGAAAAGATTACCATATTTAGAGATAAAGTCATACCAATGAACCAAACTGGGCCACAGGAAGACGCAAACCATAAGTGGGAGGTTATGGCAACTAGCTCATCCAAGCAGCTACAGAAACGCTTGGGACTACAACAAATAGGACAATCGGTCATAAGGAATCCTGGTGGTGGAACGAAGATGTACAGGAGAAGATAAGAATTAAACAACAAAGTTTTAGAGAGCTTTTACGCTGTAATAATGAGGAAGAACGAGCAGAGCTAAAAGATAAATACAAAGAGGCTAAACGAGAGGCGAAAAAGTCTGTGTCAGAGGCAAAGAACACAGCATACGAGAGGATGTATAAGGGATTAGAGACGAAAGAGGGTGAACATGACATGTTTAAGATTGCCAAGGCAAGGGAACGTAGTGGACAGGACTTGAGATTGGTGAAGTTTATAAGGGTCGCGGATGGAAAGGTCTTGGTGAGGGAGAAAGACATCAAAGGGAGATGGAAACCTACTTCGATAACCTTTTCAACATAACGAACCATAATCAACAAACGGAGATCGATGAACAACTCAAACGACGCAACAAAACAAGTGTTATTGTAGAAGCATCACAGTCGATGAAGTTAAGAGAGCTTTGAAGAAAATGGGAAGGGCTAAGGCGGTGGGGCCAGACAACATTCCGATTGAAGTGTGGAAGTGCCTTGGAGATGAGGGCCTACAATGGCTAGCGGACTTATTCAACACTATCTTTAAGACAGGAAAGATGCCAGAGCAGTGGAGAAGCAGTGTCATAGTCCCCATATATAAGAAAAAAGGAGATGTCCAATGTTGCGCAAATTACAGGGGAATAAAGCTATTGAGTCACACGATAAAGCTATAGGAAAGAATTGTTGACACGAGAATTAGACGAGAAACTCAGATAGCGGTAAACCAATTTGGATTTATGCCAGGACGCTCTACAACAGAAGCTATACACGTCATAAGAAGGATAATGGAGAAATATAGAGAAAAGAAAAGAGACCTGCATATGGTATTCATTGACCTAGAAAAAGCCTATGACAGTGTGCCGCGGAAACTCATCTGGGAAAGTCTACGACTTAGAAAGGTACCAGAGAGGTATATCAAAATAATAAAGGATATGTATGATGGGGCAAAAACGTGTGTACGAGCACCTGTCGGAGACACAGACTACTTCCCGGTGGAAGTAGGACTCCACCAAGGATCGGCATTGAGCCCATTCCTCTTCACAGTAGTGTTGGACGAGATGACCAAGTCTATACAAGAGCCAGTCCCATGGTGTATGTTGTTTGCGGATGATATTGTCTTAATATCAGAATCTAAGACGGTGCTTAACGAGAGATTAGAACAGTGGAGAGCAGCACTAGAACGCAGGGGCTTAAGGATAAGTCGCTCTAAGACAGAATACATGCATTGTAACTTTAGTGGTGAGGCCGAAGAGGACACCCAAATCAGTATACAGGGCATGGCGGTCCCCCGGACGTCTAGGTTCAAATACCTTGGCTCGTACGTTCAGGAAGATGGAGAGATACACAGCGATGTAGCACACCGTGTACAATCAGGATGGTGCAAGTGGAGAGCAGCATCAGGGATTTTGTGTGATAAGAGGTTCCCAGCAAAACTAAAGGGAAAACTATACAGAGTGGCAGTACGTCCAGCTATGTTATACGGCACAGACTGTTGGGCCATAAACAAATCGCACGAGAGACAAATAGAGGTCGCAGAAATGCGAATGCTGAGGTGGATGTGTGGACACACAAGATTGGATCGGATAAGAAACGACGTTTTTCGCCAGAGGCTAGAGGTGGCTTGTATCATAGAAAAAATAAGATAGGGAAGATTAAGATGGTTTGGGCACGTCAAGAGGAGAACGATGGCAGCACCTGTCCGAGCAGTAGAGAACATCAGCTTAGAGGGTAGGAGGAGTAGAGGTAGACCTAGGTTGACTTGGGACGAGGTTATTAGGAGAGATATGATAGACTTGCATCTTGCTGAGAACATGATCGAGGATAGAAGTGAGTGGAGGCATAGAATTAAAATTAAGGACTTTTAGTGGGTTTGGTGGGTGGGAAGGGTATACGGTAACATATGGCCGGACCCCACACGTTAGGTGTAGTTTTCCTTATCTACCCTTTTTGGGTGTTACATGCCGTTTGTTTTTTATGAGCGCATTATCTAATTCTTCATGTGATATCTATCTTTGTGTTGTATGCTTTGTATCATGATTGTTATTGTTATTGCCTTTGTTAACGAGTCGGGGGTCTCTTCGGAAGCGGTCTCTCTATCTTTCAAGATAGAGGAAAGACTTGCCACCATATACCCATCCCAGACCCTGCTCTTCAGCGGGATACACTGGGTATGTTTGTTTGTTTTGTTTGTTTCAAATCAATTAGTGCAGGCCCACCATCTGATAATGTTGGATTGTTGGGTTGAGGTGCACAAACCGGGTGTTTTGAGTTCAAACTGGTTCGGGTTTGATCAATAGAAGTCAAAAGCGGTTCGGGTTAGCTAAATGGGTTGGAAACCGGTTTTTGAGGGGTTTGACTGGTAAACCGGGTTGAAATTGATTTCACCTATAGGGTAACTACCTGGTTTCAAACCTATGGGTATAATCAGTGTGGAACTGGTTTCTACCAGTTTGAAAATCCGGTCAGGCTGTAAATTTTTATTCTCAAACCGACTTTTTGCCACTAATTTTGGTCCATATTTTTAAACAATTCAGAAGTAAGGATTTAGAGGTGAAAATAACACATGGGAACCAGAACTAGTTTTAACTCAGAATAGTTGATCTAAAATCGAACTGCAGTGTAGGATTAGAATCGGTTTGTGACCTTTTTCGTTGAATCTGTATAAAACAAACTCAACCTAGATAATAAAAAAACAAATTGGTTTCAAAGAACTGATCATTTCCACTTAAAAATTGGTTTCAAACCGTACCCATGCTGAATCGGTTTACACCGAAACATGATGTTTTAACTAGGTTTAAGCCTAGAAACCGATTTATGCATATATAAGTAAAATAAAAGTAAAAAAAAAGATTGTTTGAAGTTAAACAAAACGTTATTTAACATTATTTGTTCTTAACAATAGTAAGAGAGAACATTTAAACATGGGTGTTAACTGTTAAATGTATCATGTTATTAGGTTGGCGCATTGAACTTGATATTAACCTGAAATCACATCAAACACGTGAACTAAAACACGACATAAGTTTTTGTAGGTTGACATGAACGTCAAACATTTACCTTAAATTTACTTTCATAATAATACTTTAAATGCTCAAATTTAAAGACAAAAAGTATAAATGTGTGTGTGTGTTTGTATACCAAGTATTATTACGTCATGAAGACATACCCAAGAATACTTAACTAAAGATTCAAGAGTTGTGGATGCAAAAATATAAAAAAAAATAAAAAAGCATGAAATTGTGAGCTAGTGTTTCTGGAAGGGTCATATTTTTTTTATTTCATTTGATCATTTAAGTGTATGCTACCCCTTCCTTTTTACTAATGTTTATGGAAGGGGCCGATGCGTAAAGGCGTGCAGATGATCTAGCGCTTCTTGTAATATATCATCTCAAATGTTATTTATTATCTAATTTTGAGAAGTAATATTATCGGCAGTGGTGGAGCTTGAAAACTCCCGTATGGAGGACGGGTGCGAAATTAATTTATTTTAGGGGGGCGAAGTCGAGTTTTACACTACCGGACTAAAGTTTAACGTTACCGACAAAAAAAGAGCCCCCCCGGTCCCAACTATGCTCCGCCAATGATCATCGGTACGACGTTTAGTATTACGATAGTTTTTTATATGATCTTTTGTGTATGCGTATATGTATATTTGTATGTAATTGTGTATTATACGAAAGATAAATGCAAGTATGTTATGCCATACGTATTGTTCATATGTATGTATGTAGTTTTAGCATGACGAAAATGAGAATATGAAGAAATAATCTGTTTCATTTGTATAAAACTAAAAAAATTCATAGATACTATAAAAATACTTTATATGGTTTAAAGACATATTTCAAGAAATTAAAGATTTTACAAAATTGAAGGTGTAAGAATATGCACTCTATTAGTCAAACAACAAGAAAACAACACAATGATACCTTCTCTTAAATGAGATTATGACATGGTAATAAACCCCAACTAATTGAAAACTCACATAAGTTTTTATTATTTTATAATTATTACATTTAAATCTATCTATTATAACTAAACAAAGATTGTTTCAAGTGGACACTTGATATAATTTTAGAACTCTTAATTTTAATTTTCTTGTTTCTCTTCCTATTAAATAACATTCACTTTTAATGATAATATTTAGTTTTTTAAAGAAATAAGAAATAGTTTTTTTAACAAATTAAAAAGAGAACTTTATATATGTAATTTCTAAAAAAAAAGTTTTATAAATAAGAAATTCTTCTAAAACATAAAAATAATTAAAATACGAAATATTTTAAAATTAATGTTTTAAAAAAATAAAACTTTATAAACCAAAATAACTCAAATTCGGAGTTATAATAAGGAAAATTTAAACTTGTATTTAAAATGTTTGTTTTGGAACAAAATGTTAAGTTTTTATTTCTAAAAAAAAACTATAAAAAACAAATGTTTAAAAAAACAATATCATTGTTTTATTTTGTATAGTCTTTTCTCATAATTAATCTCAATCATATCTTATTTTAAAATATCATTTTATAACTAATAAATTTTCGTTACTAATTATTTAATATATTTTTTATTTGTTATAGAAATAAATATACGGTCAACCCAACATATTTATATATGCTTGTGCTTGTTTGTTATTCTTCAAATTTTACTTTAAATTTGTATTATTCTCATTATTGTCTTATCTTTCCTTTATACTAAAATCTGTCATCTTCCCCATAATATCATCCTTCTTCATGCACATTCACACATATAAATACACACACAAACCATACACTCATCAAACACAAACACACACACTCATAAACCAAACAATGGACACCCTCATCATAATTTCTTCAACAGTTTTGCCCGTTATCGCCATCGTCTTTTGGCGCCATTTTTTCGCCCAAAAAACAGCCATTCCTGGAAGCTATGGCTGGCCGATCATCGGAGAAAGTATAGACTACTTCAAGAAGCTCCGTAGTGGCACCAACGAGAGGTTCGCGATGGAAAGAAGAAAACTGTTTGGGGACGTTTTCAAAACGTCGATTCTTGGTGAAAAAATGGCGTTTTTGTGTGGCCCGGAGGGTAATAAGTTCTTGTTTTCGAATGAAAATAAGCTTGTTGAAGTGTGGTGGCCGAGCTCGGTGGAGAGTATCATAAAGAAGTCGAATAATAAGTCAGTTACCGCGGAATCTGCTAAGGTTCGACAGTTGTTGCCCCCGTTCTTGAGAGCTCATGCGGTTAAGAATTATATCGCGGATATGGATTCGGAGTTGAGGCAACATTTGGCGGATTACTGGACCGGGCATGATCAGGTAGGGTCTTCTGAAACGACTGTTTAAGTATACGTCTGTTAAGTGACTTTCACTTATGAAAAAAAAACTAGTAGATTTTTCAGTCAGTAATCACCGATAGATTTCTCCGTTGGTGATCACCAACATATCACTGTTCATTTGGTGAAAATCTAGTGTAGAATGTAGAAAATTTTAATGACCAATAATTTATGGCTTTGAAATATATTGGTACCCTAATTACTTCAGTCATTAAAGGGTTTTAGTGACTGAATTACCTGTTAATCATATTATTACTAACATAGATGGGTTAACCAGGTTGAAGTTTGCCCATTCGTTGCAAAATACACATTTGCATTGGCCGTAAAGTTGCTATTGGGAGTGCGTGATGCGACGGAGTTAGAGAAGCTCGCAAAGCCGTTTGTGGAGGCGGCTGGTGGGATCATAGCGATTCCAATCAACATTCCGGGAACAAGGTTTAACCGTGGAGTCAAAGCATCGAAAAGGATTCGGGAAGTCATAATTGAGATAATTGCACAAAGGAGGAAAGATCTTGCTGACGGGACTGCTGATCCGTCGCAGAATTTGCTTTCACACATGATTGTCGAGGTTGATAAACGGAATCAGGACACGACCAATGCCCCGACAACTGATGGAGACATGTCGAGTGACTTACTAGGGTTGCTGATCGGTGGATATGACACCATCAACACCACGGTTGTCTTCATTATGATGATGCTTGTCGACTACCCCGATGTCTACCAAGAGGTCCTAAAAGGTAAAACCATCGTGACATCAGAATATCCGCAATGCTAAAGAGAAAACTTTATCTTTAGCATTGTCACGTGATTTTAAATATCATAAACAAACATTTATTGTCATTTGTCCTTACAAGTTACAACTATCCATGTATTTTACAAATTGCTTATTTATCCACTCTTCTGATTTATATTTTTCAACATCATATAATCATTTTCAAAACGAACTGACAACTCTTTAAGAGTCATCTAAATGTTGTTTCTAAGTTATTGTTGTTTCGTCAAACAAAATAGAGCAAATGGAGATAGCAAAGGAGAAATCACCGGGTGAACTATTGAACTGGGACGACCTGCGCAAGATGAAGTACTCATGGAACGTCGCGTGTGAAGTGCTAAGGATGCGTCCACCAACCGTTGGTGCTTTCAGAGTCGCGAAAACCGACTTCACATACGGCGGTTACACAATCCCCCAAGGATGGAAGGTAAGCCATATCTTTAAACTGTTATCACACGTATAACTTATTATATGACTTCACCTAAGACATTTCTCCCTTGTGTATTTACAGCTACATTACCTTCCACATTACACTCAGCGAAACCACGAGTTCTTCCCACATCCCGAGAAGTTTGACCCCACAAGATTCGAAGGAGCGGGACCCGCACCTTACACGTTTGTGCCGTTTGGTGGTGGAGCGCGTATGTGCCCTGGAAACGAGTACGCGCGGGCTGAAATACTGGTGTTTATGTACAACATAATAACTAGATACAACTGGGAAAGACTAATTCCTGATGAGAAAGTGGTGATTGACCCTCTTCCAAGGCCACTTCATGGGCTTCCAATCAAGCTTATTCCTCATAAAACACAAGCTTAAGTCATTAACCAGTAATTGCACCATAATAACATAATATTATTATTGTATTTCTTTTGGATTTGTGGTATTTGATTAATGTATTTTGATTTTGGCTTGTATTATTAAAGGAAATGAGTAATAAAGAGAAATAAAATTGTCTTAAGCACTTGATTTCATGGTTGGTTTAGGGTGTGGGTGTAAAAGAGTAGCTCGTTTAAGCTCAAGCTTGGCTCGTCAGTAATTTTACAAGTTCAAGCTTGTTAAGGTTCAAATCAATTATTAGTAAGAATGGTTTAAATGTTTTTTTTATATTTGTATACATTTATAACTAGTTTTTAAATATTTATATTTATAATTTATATATCATAGTACATATATTACTTAGTTCTTTTTACCATAATTATATATAAAAATATTTAATATATATTATCTATTATATAATTATTTGATTTATAAAAAAAGATTCGTTTAGACTTGTAGACCTAATCATATTCAGTTAATTAAGATAGGGCTAGAAACTCGTTCTTTAGTAAAACTTACGCTAGAGCTCGTTTATTTAATGAGCTCCAATTTAAATTTAGATTCGGGCACAAATCTGAACTACATTACTTTTCACCAAAAAGACAAAAAAACAAGAGGTTAGGAACAGACATAACCTTAAAAGTTTTAGCTTGAGCTTTCAATCTAGTCAGAGTTACTTTACAAGCTTACAATTGTTAAACCTCATAAGTTTTTACAACATTTTTTGACCAAATTCTAAGTACCCAATATTCAAACTTCTGTTGACTATTTGTCAAAGCTTCATTTGAAGATGGGTTGATATAAGATCTACTCATCTACATGAGCAGACTCATTGACCGAATTTTGACTAATTTCCTTGACAGAGATTCATCTAAAGATGATGAGTATTACCTCTGATCAATTATAAAAGCTCTGCGTCTTCAGGGTCGCCATCCGCATCATCACCATCGTTATCCTCCTCTTCTTCAGGGGCATCAGGGTCAACTCCCTGAACAGATGGATAGACATGTTAATAAAGTAGGCAATGGATTACTTTTTAGTATGGGTCGGTCCAGGTTGACACACAAACACCTTTTGTCCATTTGTTAAACCTTTTTCTAAATAGTTAATGTGCTAATTATGATTATAAAAGCATTGTTATTACAATAGGAGGTTGTACACAATACAAATAGACTTTTGACACCTTTCAACTCAATTGACTTGTTTTTTTCTTTGATTGTTTGATTTAAAGCATTTAAGCCATTTGAGATATAATAATTCAAATCGACCCATTTGAGATATAATAATTCAAATCGAAACCACCAACTCTACATTTTAGAGCCTCTTATGTGCGAGCTTGTTTCAAACTTTATTTTATTGTTTATGTCTTATCTTTCAAACAAGATGCTGTCAACATAGTTATTTTGGAGGCATATAAAAATTGAAAAACAAACCTTCATTTGCTTCTCCAATCGTTCCAACCCTTTCTTTGCTGCTTCATTTAAAGGGTTAATCCTGAACATAAAATATACAGCATCATACTAAGCACTTATTAATGTTATTTTCACTTTTGTCCTGTTTTTCATTGGGCTTTTTGCACCTATGGCCCATTTTGGTTTTTATCAATCTTAGCGATGACCCCAATAGAACAAAGATCTTCACAACTTCCACATCACCCAAACAATACATGGTAATGACCCAAAGGACAGAAAGGCAAGCCTTAATGATTCAAACAACGTTAATGAAAGGGTGAATAGGTAACTAAAGTTTACCCTTAGATAACTCAAAAACTAGTACAAACTCATTATATGACCCCTAAACAACTTTTTAATCCAATGCCAAAATACAGCTATCAAACCCCCCCCCCCACCCCACCCCACCCACCCCCACCCCCACCAAAAAAAAACCCTGCATGCATTTTTTAAAGGGGGCATATTAGGGGTACCTCAAAGCAGCCTGATAATGTGAGAGTGAATCTTGCATCATATTTGTAGCAGCAAAAACCTGGGCCAGCTTCACATGAAGTGAGTCATCAGCCCAGTCTTTAAGGTACCGTTCAAGCAGGGTCACCGCTTCATAGTTTCTGCCTTCCATCACATGTAACTCCGCCAATGCTAATGCAGCCCCAAGGTAACCAGGTTCTAGCCTAAGGGCGGACTCGTAAAATTTCTTGGCCTGTTTCAATGTTTAGGTCAATGATTGACTTTGTCAGATTTTCTGAAAGTTTTCATTTGACTTTTTTTAGCTTCAAAATTTAATAGAAATCTCAACATTTGTTACATATATGGTCAAAGAACTAAGATATTAGAGCAGTCATAAGCATTTTAGAACTTAAGTTATGATAATCAAGATGGAAATAACATAATACCTTTTCTCTACCACTAGAATTACTAGCATATACGTCTCCCACAAGTTTTAGAGCCTTTGCAGATTGAGGCATGGCCTTCATTGCCTCCCTTGCAGCATATAAAGCTTCTTTAGTCTTTGAAAGTGCCAGATACGATCGAACCAGTCCTGAAATGAACATCAATTCATAATCATAAAAAATCTAGTCTTATTTATGAACTTCCAACAAACTGCAAGAAAGATGATATGATAATACTCCATGTTTTGATAGAACATTTCCTATCTAGGTTTTTGGAAATCGGTTAGAACACTTTGTAACTCCAAGTTTGAAAATCCCACAATTCCAAGAAAATAATATACGCATTGATTTTGATAAATTGAATCGTTTGCTTTGCAACTTCGGTATTGCTGTGGATTCTACAGAAACTTAGAGCAAAAAATGATAACCACATTATTCTGGTGATAAATTCTGTATTTGGTGCATCTCATGCATGCATGTGCCCAACCAAATGCACACATACATATGCATATGTGTATATATTGTGAGTTTCTGTTGCAAATTTACCTTGGTAGGAACGGAGATCAGGTCTCAACTCCTGAGCACACCTGAAGGCAATCACAGCTGCTTCTGGTTGATTCATTGATAGAAACAAGTTACCCTAAAAGTCAAATTATCAGTTTTCAAATATATATTGAAAAACATAAGGAAAAATATCACAGCTTAGGGTTGTAAATTTGTTTAGCTTCACCAAAAGGGCGAAACCAACCTTTTTTTGTAACACTTTTACCAACAAGTTTTTCACACCAAGAAATTTGATCTTTTTTGTTGTCTATGTGATTGGAAGCTAACAGAAACGGCTTACCTGATATCTTGTGCTTACATAGGTAATATACACTTGTATATAGAATAAAATAATTGATAACATTTACTCTATATAAATCTTCTTTGATGTTACTTGAAGCTTTCGCTAAGACTTCTTTTAGGCATCCCTATTGATATTATACTTTCTATATCGTATTTTATGAAAATCAGGTTGTGGGTGGAGACCGTGGAGGTAAGCAAAAGCATAACAGTTGAAAAGGTAACTAGAATCCCAAACACAGAGATAAAGATGGTAATATAAAAACATACATACCCTTGGGTCTAAATGTTTATAGTTTATAATGTAAGCTCCATCCTAATGCGTCAAGTTTAGTAGTACCTTCACTATGTGTCCAGTTATATGTCTCTCATCAATTCGGATGCTCTGTAATAGAGAATGTTAGGAAAAAAATAGCATCATATAGAAAGCAAATCTGAATAAACTGACAAGACGAAGAAAATTAAAGGTGTCAAAGGGGTAGTTCGAGCAGGTTAACTAGTCAAAAAGAGTAAATTTGAGGTCGTAACAGGTCTGGTTGGCCTGGAAGTCCAAACAATACTTTTTTATACATATAACTAGTACGCCAAATATGCTTACATGAATAAAAGGGTTCAGAAGGTTTTATGCATGAAATACAGTTTGGGAAACTCCAATCCATTCAACCCATTTGACATGTTTCTATTTTTAATAATATTTATTTTTATGTGCCTAACCCATTACAGATCAGACAACCCAAATCAACCAATTGATAAACGAATAAGTCAAAATTGACACTTCGTATAAAAATCCAACATTTTTGAATGTTGTGCAACAGAGAAATTTGGAAAGATTAGCATCACAAAAAGGCAAGCTCATTGAACAGACTAGCTGACAAAAACTAAGGTGCCATAATGTGCCAACGGTGCCATTCAGGCTGATTAAGAGGTTAATGGATATTTTTGTGTGGATTGAAACAGGGAGGGTCAAGTTGGCCTGAAACACCATTTCTTAACGAAAACTTAATTTTAAAATAACCAGCAAGTCAGATATTATGACAAAATTATATTGCTTCAGTAATAGTGTATTATTTAAAAATAAAATGGGTTAGGATGATTTAATCATGAAATGCACTCTAGGCTAAACATATCCCAAATTGACCTATGAAGCAAATGAGTAGCATTTGCCACCTGAACAAAAATCTTACCCTTTCAGCATTAGATAGGGCAGCCCGATCATCTTTCCTTTCACACAAAACAGACAAAGCCACAAAGACTTCAGGTCTAGCTGGATCAATGCTAAGCAAATCATGCACTAACTTGTTTAACTTCAGTGGATCAGATTTTAGCTTTAAAAGCATAGCATATTCATCCATATATGTGACCACATAAGGATCAATAGATCGAACCTATAAAAGTAGAGAACTAGTAGATGAGTTTGAGTTTCAAGATGTCAAATTGTCAAGTAGTTGAATCAACATGAAGTAGCAGTAGAGATTATACCTTCTCAAAGTTCATAATGGCTTCATCGTTTTTTCCAATAATAGCTTCCACCTTTACATTGAAAAAGAAATTATTAAAACTAAAAAAAATACCATAAATAATCTATGAAGCAAAGGCTAAGAACAGATAGCATGCGATTACCTGATATTTGAAAAACTAAAAACATATACATAAAAGACAAGTTTAGACAGGGTATTTCTGACCTTTGCCATTTCAAGCAGTATGTGCACATTATTAGGAAAACGCTGAAGAAGTTCTGAGAAGATTTCTAGACCACCTGAGGAAATATAAATGAAGTTAGTAACCATTCACAACAGTTAAAGAAAACTTTAATTTCTACTTCATGCTAACCCAGTTCTCTCACAACCTAGCTTACGGGTTTATAACTTATTTGGTCAAAGAGTGCATCTAGAGTCCTATTGGTAAATTGGTAAAGATGGCATGATAACAATAAAAAACAAATAGGAAAGCAATGGACCCGTACAATCTATATCATAAAAACAAAATACATGTACTAAGTCTTCATTATTTGTAAGCTGTTTTATCAGGAAAACAGTAAAAGAAAACAAAATACAACTCTTTAATCAACTAAAGGATCCTTTGAATTCGATAATTACTGAGTAATAAGTAGATTTTTCATCACACATTCCTGTTTACACAAAAAATCCTCATATCTACTAAAGCAAAAAAGCGTAAAGGTCAAGGCATTACCGACGTCCCAAAGCAAAGGTAAAGTGTATTGTTGAGGAAAGTGACTAACCTTTATAATCATTTGATGCAATGCAACATTGTGCCTCAACATAGCGCTGCAAAAATATAATAATATTATTTAAAATATCATAATAACTAGTAAAACATTATTTAAGTCCCAATAAAACTCTGCTAGCTTTCCTGGTGCTGTGAACAACACATAAATCTACCTCTAAATGCAACCCAATTACAAGGCTCCTAAAAGACTTTTCCTTACACTTTGTTATGCCAGCTGACAGGTATAAGACTAAGGTCTCAACTTTTCGGTGTTGATATAGACTAAGTCTGTTGAATGCAATATTGACCATTTACACTGTAAAAAGAAAACAACAAATGTACAAGTTCTATAGCATGATTATCCATAAGTGGCTAATCTCAATATTATTACATCCAAAAATGAGTGTGGTAAACATGGTCTTAAAAAGCATCGATTAATTATGTTAGCCTAAGTCCTAACCGATTTCTGTACTAGCAGTTCAGTCATAAATTCATTTATAATCAGCTAAAAGACCCTCATCACAAGACACTATATTTACCACATGCTTATATCGTGGATCATAAATAGAAATTGATCCTTTCCTTCTTTCATAAGCATTTGGCAGAACAATACACAAAATAGTGACAGCCAAGGTTATGAACTTATTATCTTTGATTTATTTTAGTCTATTCATCAGATGGGATTTAAGATAATAAGGCAGAAAAAGATCAAATTCGACAAATTTGGGAAACTTTTAACCAAATTAGCTCCTATTTTCCACCATTTTTAAGCAAACTCAGGAGTGAAAGGATTAAACATGATAAATACACAAACAATAAAAACACTTATGAAGCAAAGGATATCAGTAACTCACTTGCAACCAACGGCCGTTATCAAACTGATCAAAAGGTGGCCTGCCACTTCTATTAGGTGTCTGGAGCAACAAATTTGATACCAATTAATAATTACAACTTTTTTTGATAAACAGAAATTCAATGTAATGAAATGGGAAGGACATTAATCAGATAGCTCTTGCAAATCGCAATTTAAAGTCAGCAAACAATTGCTATAATGAAACCACATGGAGATGACTTCAACAAACCTGTGGAAGCAATGAAAAAATATCTTTTGCTTGAACACCAAGCTCGGCCAAAGAGGTAATAGCCTCAAGTATATATGGGCAATGTCTGCAAAAAAGAAATCAAGTAGTAAGTAGTAACAGAGTCAGGACAAAACAACTGATAAATTAATCAATTTCAGCACAAAGATAAAGATATATGCTAATGAACATAAAATTCATCAATTATTATACTTAAAAGAGATGAGTTGTTATCAGCAGACCTCAGGCACTCTTTGTAACAAGCAATGGCAGGACGAATATGTTTAAAACATCGATAAAGCTTTCCCATCAAGAGATTCATCTGCAAGTTTCTTGATTTGCTTGGAATAGCTTCCATCTGTAGAATTATAAAACTAAACTCCAAGAATGACCTTGCAATCCAATCTTGTATCATTTACTTAAGGGTTGAATGATAACTAGAGAAGGAATAATTTGGCATGCATGATGCATAACGGGATTCAGCATAGAATTCTGATGCCGTATCAGCTTACTTTCATAAATTGAACATGAATTTCAAGATTCATGCACACATAAGTTTGATTTTTCATATCCATATTTCCCCATAATATTTTCTAGTGAGAGAGAGTATATTGATGGATTAAAAAACCATGAACTATTGTTTTATGACAAAATAAGTAACCAACAATAATTTTTAGAATAAGAGTATTATTTAACCTCGACAAGAGCAGCTCTATTCTCGTTTATGGCACAGTGACAGGTTGCAATTTTAAACTTCACCTGATATTAAAATGGGAAAAGAGTTTCAATAGTTAAGTTTCTCTGATGTCAACTAAAATAAAACAATTGATTAATATAAACAAATGAAAAGAAGAATATAGCATACTACCTCGTTTTCATTTATTGCAGATACATTGAAAGAATTTGGGGAAGAAGACCTGTTTGATGCAGACAATGAGCTTCTAATTGTGGCATTTACTTTGGGAACAATCTTGTGGTATTGTAATGCTTGCTTGTACACATGCTAGAGAAACAGGGTGAGAAATTAGATGAAACATGAATTATTCATTCATTACATCATTATAACATGTTTTGTTCTTATTGCCAACGTTGTTTATTAGATTTATAAAGAAAAAAAGTCCAAAGGTGCAAAAAGTTATTCATGTGGTCCGAATCAATATGTGTCCTAAGTATTAGAGCACATATCAAAGATAAAATCTAACACTTATCATCTTATAATGTGATGCATGTTGTAGCATAAGCTTAAGTGGATTTGAGTATTTGACTGAAATAAAATTCTCAATATATGTTATATACAATTTATATAACTCCAGTTTATCATATATTCAATACTTTACAAGCAAACAATGAAGTTCTTGCCCTTGAAACAAATGCACATCATGCATACATAAACTTCAAAGATCCAATATGTTGTGTAAAGAAACTTACAATGGCTCTCCTGTACTCCTTATCTCGAAGCAAAGCATCACCATATAGAGCCTGAAACAGAACCAAGCTTTTATCAGAAAAAAGAGTAACTTTATAAGGAGTCAATTAAATCAAAGGAATTATATCAATCTTTTAAGTTTATGCAAGATTATAAATTAATCGCTCCATATAGTAGTAACATCAACTTTTAACATTCAAAAAACCAATGATAAATAGAAAAATGTAATGAATTCTATTGCCAATCGAGTACATAAAGAACTTATGATAACATCAATCCCTTTATATCATTCTTAAATTTTCAAAACCCATATCAATTTTTTGAATTTGGAAACAACCCTTTTAGAACAAATTCAAACTGCAGCTCATAGAGTACCATCAAACAAAACAGATGATAATATCACAAGAAAAGAAAAACCCACCAGGTTTTCAGCCTTGAGATGGGGGCTGGTGTCATTATTCACAGAAGACGAAGAAACAAGAAAACAACCCTATTCACAATCAAATCAAAAGAATATAAATTAGGTCTAATCTAATGAAATCATCATGATTTAACATAAGGGTAAGATCTTTACGAGCATTTGAGCAGAATTATAGAGACCACAATCGATTAGAGTAGACATTTGATCCTTTGGGACATCCATCGATTGAGTGGTGGCAGTGAGATACTTGAAATTGAAAGTAAAAAGCCCGCCTTCGATCTAAAATCTAAATTCTAAACACGAAAATGAAAAGCTTTTGCAGATTTAACTCATTTAAGCTTTTTGTAATGGGGCAACACCACGGTTTGTGAATGGTATTTTTGTTATTTTGTGGTGTTCTTTGGTCGATATTTTCCAATATAAATTTACTCTATTTATGTGTGCTGCGATATAAACATGACTTGTTTTTCAATAAAATTTGGGTCATAATGACATCAAGAATTACATTAAGTATTATATGAAGGTGCAAGATTAACAAATTCTTGACTAAGTTTATAGAGAAGTGCAATTCTGACTAATTATACATATAGTTTATTCATCCAAGTTATTTTAAATCTGTATTTGTCCCTTCTCTTAAAATCTTTTAATTTCCCACTAGCAGGGTTTAGGTAGGATGAGATAAATTTTTTTCTTAAGTTTCATATCATAGAGATGTTGCTTCTGCTAATCTTAAAAACTTTTTTACAACATATACAGTGGTTCAGTTAACATTAAAAATAATTTAAAGTAAGAGTAATAACCTTATACAAGTATTAGTGATTATAATATCAAACTACTGTTAGGAGAAGTGGTGAATAACTATAGTAGCAACATATAACATAATAATGAGTCAAAAAAAGATGTAGCATCGACCCTATGATAGTACCTATACACTCTCTTAAAAAAAGTCCATAAAATAAGACAAATGTTAAGGCAAAGTTATGGCTAGAGATGAACCTATGGTTAAAGAGGTGCGAGTATTAAAAATATGTCTAGTCTACATGTTAATTTGTAAATGCATATGCCCTTTTGATCCATCGCTATGAGGATTTCTATGATTCTTGCTAAAGTCGTCATCTTTCTCCATTTCACATGTCCAAGCAGCCTACTTCCCTTATCAATTTATTTGCTCTGAGCTATCGAGTTTTGAGGGCTTCCTAAACATCCTATACTATAATATGACCTATTATAGAATTTTTCCAGGCAATGCTTAAAATATGAAGGCCATTGCCTTCTTCTCGGGTCTAGCATCAGCATTAGCACCCTCCAGTGGTTGTATGGTATCTCAAAGACCTTGGGCATCCATAAAACTTTCCATCTTGGTGGCTCACGAAGTGTAACTTGTTGCGCTTAACATCAGACATTGATAGGAAGTTGAACATGTTCCTTCTCTAACTTGAACAAGCTAATTGTTTTATGGAATATAACATATTAAAATAGTAGCACTTCTTTTTATGATAGAAACACACTCTTTAGGACTAAAGATGCTCTTATACCAATTGCTAGAAACAATTAGCGCAAGAACATATTAAAGAACAAAAAAACTTGTTACATCACTTATCACTATTTGTAATAGAAAAGAAGACCGGGAAATAAGCTACTAACAAACAAAATTCCATCTTTTGGAAAGTAATAAAATCATTAATTAACTGAGATAAAACAAACCAGTAATAGTGGATTGCTGTCAATGCATATTGTATGTGACGGGCTATCTGCTTAGTCTGTGATTGAACACTTGGGTTTACCAGAGATCATATTTGCTTAGTATGTGATAGAACGCTTGGGTTTTGTCACACCCTCAAAATCCACGTGCGGAATTCTACCGCGAGGCGTGTGAACAAACCAGGATCACAGTCATTAGTTACTTGGAACGACTCTATATGCAACGTTTAACATAACAAACCAAAGTTCAAACTTTATAATACACGCGGAAGCGTTTAACAAAATAAACAAACCCAAAATATATAAAGATAAACATATATATATCATGGTTTAAGCGTTAGGATGCATGCTTGACCCGTGTAGTGCTCCTAACAGCAGTCCAGATTTAGTGACCTGAGAATAGCATACTAAAAGTCAACACATGGTTGGTGAGTTCAAGAGTTTGCGTTTAAACATAACAGTTTAACAAAAGTGTATGTCAACCTAATGGTTGGTAAGTTCAAGAGTTTGAGTTTAATCATAACAGTTTAACAAAAGTGTAATCAACCCAATGGTTGATTAGTTCGAGAGCTTGCGTTTAAACATCCCAGTTTAACAATAGCGTGTATCAACCCAACGGTTGATCAGTTTAAGAGTTTGCAGTTAAACATCCCAGTTTAACAATAGCGTGTATCAACCCAACGGTTGATCAGTTCAAGAGTTTACAGTTAAACGTCACAGTTTAACAATAGCGTATATTTAAGCATGTGCATTGTAATGGCTAGCTAGTCCATTCACAAATGATATTAAATAGTGATTTCGACATTGAAGCTGACTATGTTATGTTTGCCTCCCGTCACGACTTCACCATATCGTGACGAATAATCATAGGACAAATTGCACCCGGTTGACCTCAAGTCACACAGGTGGGGCTCGTCACACCCAGTAGTACTACCCAACTTTCCCCGCTATCCAATATTAACAATTCGAAAGTGTGAGGACTTTTATAATGATAAACAGCACTATATTAATATCATACACATCTTAAATATATAATGAAAACGTTTGTAACATTACCAGTATGCTATCTCCCCCAAAAGAGTTTTAATAAAATGAACTTACCCAAAAGAGATTTAGTAAAATAGTGGGGCCTAAACTCACCTCAATATTCTCGTGTGATGTTGATAAGCTAGTGAATTGCTCCTAAGGAATTATAATTCACATAAGTAAATAAATACAAATTTATAACCTAAATAAGTTAGATCTTTGAACTTGGTGTTCAATTGATTTAGGATTTGATTCTCGGGAATTGGTTATAAACATATAATTAAATTATTTAGTTATTTTGTTTTAATAACTAAAGATTTATATTTCATTTGATTATTTTAATAATGATTTCAACATATCATTATATTCTAAATAAATTATAAACATTATTTAATTATGTAAGTTTATATTTAATTTTGTAAGATTTTATAAATATTTATAAAATCAAATTTTGCATTTATATTATCAGAATTATTCCATTAAATATAATATCCATTAATAATTTAATGATTTAAATTATTATAAATAAATCCATTTTTATAAAGATAACAATTTTAAATAATTATTTACATAAATAAATAAATAAGATTTAAAGAAATAAATTTTCAGAAATTAACTATATAATTTCTAAAATTACCAAAGTTTGTAAAAATTATTTTTATAATTTTTAATAATTTTTCTGTATTTTTAGGAGACTTAAAAAGGCTTTAAAAAAATGTGTTGGGGGCAGGGTTCGAACCCCTGACCTCCGGTTCACAAGCACACACCCAAACCAGTAAACCAAGGCCTCGGCCGCGGTTAAAACCCCACATTTAATTCTTTTAAACTCTAACTCAGTAATCCCAATTCACCTAAGAAAACCCCAGGTTCGATCCTCAACCAAATCGAAAGCCAAATCGATTTCAATTGCATCAGAACTCATGGGGTTATTGTTCCCCTTGTAAAAACGAACACAATGGTGTGTTTAAGTACCTGTTTCGAAGTTCTACAGTGGGTATACGATCGGTTGCAGGTCCGCGACAGAGAGGTAATCGAACTGATAGTTTTCAAGTGTTTGAGAGGTGTGTGAATGTATCATTAGCTTAGGGATGCTTATATAGCCAGTCCCGTTCGATTAATTTGAATATAATACAGTGATAATGCGTTTATGGTGAGTGGGTCGGCCGAAAAATTCGGTTTAGTGGTAAACACACCACACCGACTTGAATTATCAAATTGAAATGGTCCCCGAGTTCGGTCCATCCTCTAGAAGGTGTCGGGATAGTTGGATTGCATTAAAATCGCGATGTTCTTGGCTTTTGGGGCTGCCGGAGAGCCGCCGGAGAGGCTGGCCGGAAAAACGAAGGGGACGGGCGGCGGGGTTGGGATTTAAAACAATTTACAGAATGGCCCCCTGTAGTTTTGAGTTTTTATTATTTCATGATATAACTTTTTAAAACAGGTTTCAAAATTTACAAAACCAGTCCCTGAACTTATTTAATCAATTATATTAATTTTGTAAATAATAATATTTCCATTATTATTATTATTTTCATTATTAACATTATTAGTTTTAATAATAATAATATTATTATTATCATTGTCATTATTTTTATTATTATTAATACTATTACTAAATAATAATAAAAATATAAAAATAAATTGTAAATTCACATTAAATCACGGAAAATTTTTTCGGGTTGTCACATCATCCCCCTGTTAGAGGAATTTTCGTCCCGAAAATTAAGATGTATTTGCAGCATCCTTGAACAGGTTAGGATACTTGCGTATCATTTCGTCCTCTCGTTCCCAACTGAACTCAGGACCACGCCGGGAGTTCCACCGAACTCTTACGATCGGAATCTTACTATGTTTTAGTTGTTTAACTTTCCGATCCATAATTTCCAGAATATAATTTCATGGTAAGATGATGTCTTGAAATCAAGATAAGACCAACAATGATAAGAAAGGTTATCCGTCGGAATTTAAGAATCACAAACGTCACCATATGAAACGATCTTAACGCATGTCCTGTGAATAGGTATTTCTCCTTTGACCAAACATCGGTCTAAAGAAATAATAAACTATGCGAAGATCTTGGAATGAGTTCACGAAAAATGGTTAAGAATATTATTAAAACAGAAAATGAATCAATCATTCAGAATAACGATTGATGTTTTAACGTCATACCACGGTGTACGAATATTTGAAACGGATGCAGGTTAACTTCTCGACGTTGTGAGATAATGGGTTTGCTTTTACATAAAGATTACTCTGAACCTTTCCTTGGTGGGTAAACTCGATAGCATTGCTGATCAAGTGGGTGAGAATTTGTCTAATCCGTAAAACATCACCATTAACCTCCACTGGGACATCACCTCTTCTTGGCCTAAATTTTGTGGCCTCCAACCTCAGAACTCCTGACTCAACTTAGGAAAAGTCGAGGATGTCACTAATAAGTTGAAGGACTAGATCATCAGAAGACAACATGACACTCAAAAGTTGTTTCTGATCTTTATCAAGTTTTGTTGTTGATAGCATTTCTGCTATGCTAACGACCCCTGATAATGGAGATCTCCTCTCGTGTGACATGGTTGCTAGCATTTGTTTAGGAAGGCTACCATCACACAATCACATTTTGATGATAGCTCAAAATGAGAATGGATAGATAAGGAATAAATGGTTCCATATAGCTAGGTCAAATAAGGATAAAGGGAGATAAATCAATTTACGAAGTTAAGTGCTCCAAGCTTAGAATAAAAATCAACCTAAAATGATTAGGTCTCCTTTCAGGTTCAGGGATCATGCTTTGGTTTGATAGGTTGAATCACCTTCTCCTGAAGGACTATCTTGGTTTCCTTCTTCCATAACCAATTCATACGGTATTAAGTCTATGTCAAGGTCATGATCTTCGTGTACTTTTATGTAACCTCTAATTATCACCATTGGTCATTTTAACAGAGTAAATAATTTCTAAACAACTAGGGTTAATGCTAAGTTAAAGAATAATTCCAGATGAATCCAAGCTTATTATCAATCCTGGTATTAAATAGATGTGTAACTATTGATGATAAGGTACGTACATGTAACAACATTTAGTCTTGTCGAATGTGGTTTGCTTCAGTCGTAAATGTATGACCGCGTGATGTATTACTTTTATATGACCTTTTTTAACTGTTCTTACTTTCTAACTATAGCCATTTCCTAATTCTGATTGTTTCTAACTTGTCCTGGGGTCCTAATCGACCTAGGGCACACTTATAGTAATGGTCGGAACTCCAACCTTTTTAATGTCCTCGTTTAACACACGTTAGCTTAATCATATTAACCAACATAGCTAGGTTCACAACATTGGCATTCTTGTCTACCTTACCGCTAGATTGCTTGTTTGACCCTCCAACTTCTTTCTACTACTCACTAGATTTTTCCAGTGTCCTTAATTCTATTTGGTATAAGGTATGACATCAGCTTTGTCAATTTATGGAGTTTGTCAGTATAAAAAGCACAACCTAACCCTACCATTGCACGATTTTAGAATTACAATTCTAACTTTTGCATTTCATTCCTTAATCACCAAGGCTTTGAACTCACTTCAATAACCCTATATATAAGCATCACCGGTATACTAAGAATGTGCTTAAACCGGTTACACGACATCCTAATTTTCCTTAGCATCATCCCAAAGAATATGTACAATGAGTTTCATCACTCTTCTATATTTCTTGTAGTCCACTTCCATTCTAAGTATTCAATCAGTTCCTCAGTTACCGAAATACTAAGTGGAGGAATGTCTCTTAAAATGATTGGAAATACCATGAAGGCTCTAAGTAGGACAGGACTTAAGTAATAGCAAGTGTCAGTAATGTTTTGTTACCCTTAACAAGGTCTTACTAAAATTATGATCCTAGCACCCTAGGGTATAGAATAGAAACTTGTAATACTCATGATCGTTACTTCTCCCTACGTCCACGTCCTCTTCCAGACATTCTTTAAATTACCAAATATCAACAGCTATCAGTCGTATGAAAATAGACCTTTTGTCTTGAAATGAAAAGGAAGAGAAATTCAAGGATTTAAAGAAACAGACAAGCTAGAGAATCAGTCCGAATCCGTGGGATTAACACAAATGTCATGGTGTGAATTTCGTCCAAATTCAAGGTAAGGGTGAGCATTCCTACAAGTAGAACTGATAGATAGTTAATGGCTATGTTCTATGAAAACCGAGACTTTCTTGTTCAAGGTGTAGGAATGATGGCTTATACTGACTACAATGTTACCACCCGACCAGATTCACCAGACTTAGCATGCACGACAGATTACAATTACGTGTGCACCCATAATGGTAATTTGCTTTGCATGGTCACCCCGGTTCCTCCTATCAGGTTAACATATCTTGTCAAGTATAGTGGTCATCAATGGTTGAAGTACCAAATATGTATGTATTGTATCAGGGTCGATCAATCAAGGTATACGAAAGGATCAGTAAAGTTTGGGAATCATTGACACGCCAAGGTAATTTGACCCATTTGCCTTAGAGACCTGTGTATTGACCATAGTTTATCACTCATCCCAGAAATCCCCAGGTAAGCATACCAGGTCTCGCAATGAGATATATGCGATATGCTTGCCTTAGCCTGAGGGCCTTTTGCCAGGAAATCCAGAATACAGGTGTCTATGTGTCACACAAGTTCATTTGGTTTATGGAATTCAAAACCTCGATAAGATTTTCATAGGTTAGACATAAAGTCTACGGATTTGAACCTACGATGATAAGTTAAGTTTAGGAAGACTAGGAACAAGTAACTAACTAACTGTGTGCGGTTATAGTCTAGTGTGTATGCAACCTAGTTCTCTATAACCAATGGCTCTGATACCAATCTGTCACACCCTCAAAATCCACGTGCGGAATTCTACCGCGAGGCGTGTGAACAAACCAGGATCACAGTCATTAGTTACTTGGAACGACTCTATATGCAACGTTTAACATAACAAACCAAAGTTCAAACTTTATAATACACGCGGAAGCGTTTAACAAAATAAACAAACCCAAAATATATAAAGATAAACATATATATATCATGGTTTAAGCGTTAGGATGCATGCTTGACCCGTGTAGTGCTCCTAACAGCAGTCCAGATTTAGTGACCTGAGAATAGCATACTAAAAGTCAACACATGGTTGGTGAGTTCAAGAGTTTGCGTTTAAACATAACAGTTTAACAAAAGTGTATGTCAACCCAATGGTTGGTAAGTTCAAGAGTTTGAGTTTAATCATAACAGTTTAACAAAAGTGTAATCAACCCAATGGTTGATTAGTTCGAGAGCTTGCGTTTAAACATCCCAGTTTAACAATAGCGTGTATCAACCCAACGGTTGATCAGTTTAAGAGTTTTCAGTTAAACATCCCAGTTTAACAATAGCGTGTATCAACCCAACGGTTGATCAGTTCAAGAGTTTACAGTTAAACGTCACAGTTTAACAATAGCGTATATTTAAGCATGTGCATTGTAATGGCTAGCTAGTCCATTCACAAATGATATTAAATAGTGATTTCGACATTGAAGCTGACTATGTTATGTTTGCCTCCCGTCACGACTTCACCATATCGTGACGAATAATCATAGGACAAATTGCACCCGGTTGACCTCAAGTCACACAGGTGGGGCTCGTCACACCCAGTAGTACTACCCAACTTTCCCCGCTATCCAATATTAACAATTCGAAAGTGTGAGGACTTTTATAATGATAAACAACACTATATTAATATCATACACATCTTAAATATATAATGAAAACGTTTGTAACATTACCAGTATGCTATCTCCGCCAAAAGAGTTTTAATAAAATGAACTTACCCAAAGAGATTTAGTAAAATAGTGGGGCTGAACTCACCTCAATATTTTCGTGTGATGTTGATAAGCTAGTGAATTGCTCCTAAGGAATTATAATTAACATAAGTAAATAAATACAAATTTATAACCTAAATAAGTTAGATCTTTGAACTTGGTGTTCAATTGATTTAGGATTTGGTTCTCGGGAATTGGTTATAAACATATAATTAAATCATTTAGTTATTTTGTTTTAATAACTAAAGATTTATATTTCATTTGATTATCTTAATAATGATTTCAACATATCATTATATTCTAAATAAATTATAAACATTATTTAATTATATAAGTTTATATTTAATTTTGTAAGATTTTATAAATATTTATAAAATCAAATTTTGCATTTATATTATCAGAATTATTCCATAAATAATATAATATCCATTAATAATTTAATGATTTAAATTATTATAAATAAATCCATTTTTATAAAGATAACAATTTTAAATAATTATTTACATAAATAAATAAATAAGATTTAAAGAAATAAATTTCCAGAAATTAACTATATAATTTCTAAAATTACCAAAGTTTGTAAAAATTATTTTTATAATTTTTAATAATTTTTCTGTGTTTTTAGGAGACTTAAAAAGGCTTTAAAAAAATGTGTTGGGGGCAGGGTTCGAACCCCTGACCTCCGGTTCACAAGCACACACCCAAACCAGTAAACCAAGGCCTCGGCCGCGGTTAAAACCCCACATTTAATTCTTTTAAACTCTAACTCAGTAATCCCAATTCACCTAAGAAAACCCCAGGTTCGATCCTCAACCAAATCGAAAGCCAAATCGATTTCAATTGCATCAGATCTCATGGGGTTATTGTTCCCCTTGTAAAAACGAACACAATGGTGTGTTTAAGTACCTGTTTCGAAGTTCTACAGTGGGTATACGATCGGTTGCAGGTCCGCGACAGAGAGGTAATCGAACTGATAGTTTTCAAGTGTTTGAGAGGTGTGTGAATGTATCATTAGCTTAGGGATGCTTATATAGCCAGTCCCGTTCGATTAATTTGAATATAATACAGTGATAATGCGTTTATGGTGAGTGGGTCGGCCGAAAAATTCGGTTTAGTGGTAAACACACCACACCGACTTGAATTATCAAATTGAAATGGTCCCCGAGTTCGGTCCATCCTCTAGAAGGTGTTGGGATAGTTGGATTGCATTAAAATCGCGATGTTCTTGGCTTTTGGGGCTGCCGGAGAGCCGTCGGAGAGGCTGGCCGGAAAAACGAAGGGGACGGGCGGCGGGGTTGGGATTTAAAACAATTTACAGAATGGCCCCCTGTAGTTTTGAGTTTTTATTATTTCATGATATAACTTTTTAAAACAGGTTTCAAAATTTACAAAACCAGTCCCTGAACTTATTTAATCAATTATATTAATTTTGTAAATAATAATATTTCCATTATTATTATTATTTTCATTATTAACATTATTAGTTTTAATAATAATATTATTATTATTATCATTGTCATTATTTTTATTATTATTAATACTATTACTAAATAATAATAAAAATATAAAAATAAATTGTAAATTCACATTAAATCACGGAAAATTTTCGGGTTGTCACAGGTTTACTGACGACTCATGTTGTCCTCATTGGGAAGAGCCATAATTATCAAAGAAAAGTTTTACAACAGGGTGCTTGCACTAAGGCATAACATTGGTTGGGGGTTGTGCCAATCCCTAGGGGACTTCAAGGCGGGACGAAACTAACATTATCCTAAGCAATATGGTTAGGCTGGCCTAGGCGCAACCTCTGCACCGCACAAGGTCTCCAGAGATGGCTCCGCGACAAGTGGTATTAGAATTGGGCATTTTTGTATACGTTAGAACGTCATTTATCCTAAATATTTCTACAAGAAGAAGATGGTTGCATGGAGTGCCTGAAAACTTTGGTCCTCGGATACAGAAGTCTGAAAATGGCTTTATCAGTGCCATTTTAAGTATTATAACATTTTGTTAAACATGTCCTAACTAGTGAAATGTTCAACATTATTAAGCTATTGAGTGTCCCTCTTAACCAAATTGATCAATGGTTTCTACACAAAGACATGTTTGTTGGCACCAAATGCGAGGCATGCATGAGGATGTACATGATTTGATGGTGGGAGAGTGTTATAGGCTAAATGTTCGAAGATCATATCTACTTAGTTTGTGCTTTTGAACACTAGGTTAACTTGCTACTCCTATTATCCCCATCGAGGATAGCCATAGTTATCAAAGGTAAGCTTACAATAGGGGTGTTTGCACCGTCAGCGTAACATTTGTTGGGGTTGGGGTCGCTTCATTGATGAGTTCAAAGCAGGATGAAAGAAGTGGGCTTTTTATTAGAGGAATGCCTAGGCTAGCGCAAAGGCAACCCTAAGCGCTACACTAGATCTTGAGAGAGAATTTTTGTGGCATATACCTTATTGCCAAGATTTTCACCGTGTAATGACCTGAAAGAAAATAAATCATTACTATATATTTCTAATAATAATCAAACCATAATAGTTTTTTGGATTTTGAAAAAATTAAAATAGTGATGTTAAATAGGAAAGAGTTTTCAAAAGAGGAATAATAAAATTCACGATAATTATGCTAACCAACTTATTATTTTTTGAAAGAGGTTCAATACAAAGTATATTTTTACTACAAAGTGTGAAAAACACAATGAGTCAAAAAATCATTAAAAAATTATATCTCACAATCTAAGTCGAATTTCAAAAAAGTAATTCCGGGCTTTTGTTCACTTAACCGTCCTCACTAAGAAAAAAATAAATGAAAAAGTTAATAAAAAATGAAAAAAATAACGTTTTTTTACTGTGTCATTTATGAAAAATACAATGACATCATTGTGTCATAAAAAGACACAATGAATTTTTTTTATTTGTTTTTTTCTTAAAAAGGACGACTAGAGGAACTGAGACTCTGAAGTTTTTTTGAAATTCGATTTAGATTATGAGATATAATTTTTGTATAATTTTTTTAGTCTCATTGTGTCTTATCACACTTTGTAAAAAAAATACAATTTGTAACAAAAATACACTTTGTGAGATATAATTTTTTATGACTTTTTTAATGTCATTTTCGTCCCTGATGTTTTGTTAAATTTGTCATTTCAATCCAAAAACTTTTTTTGTGTCATTTCAGTCACTATAGTTTACCAAATGTTGTCATTTGTATCCACTCAACTAACTCCGTTAAGTTATCAGTTAAATATGATGATTATTTAGTCTTTTTCAACGCCGTAATTATCCAATTTTAATAAAATAATCAATTAATATTTAATTAAAATAGAAAAACATATGAAGCGACTAGTGAGACCAGACGTATCGATTTAAAAGTTTCGATTAACTCTAAATTATGTTGTTCAATTGAGATCTGTTGTGACATTTCAATTGATATTTAATGTTTTGTTCAAAAGTGCACCGTTATTCGATTGATATCTATTGTTGTCACATTATGTTTGATTGAGGTCTATTGTTGTCACGTAACATGACAATATCATATCTTAATCAAACAAAGAGTGAGAACAGCAGACCTTGACGGGTGGTTCAAGGAACAACCCTTTATGATGTTAAAACGCGTAATATTCTCATATTTGGTCGTGTAATTATCTTGAATTAGATAACTACAGTTGCTTTTGTTTCAGGCACATTATGGAGCTTAATATGAAGAGAACGCAACTATGGACGGACCACGACGGGATGGAGCAAGAAAGGATGGGAAGAAGGAACAAAACAAGAAAAGTGGGGGTCTACCGTAATTTACGGTAGCCACCGTAAATTACGGTGGCCCCCAAACACTCATAATTTCCACCGTATAGCAGTGGATTTCCACCGTACACATTTTGTGGCTACTGTAACTTACGGTGGCTACCATAAGTTACGGTAGAGGTGACTTTCTGGCACAAGTGGATTCACATATTAAAATCACAAGTGGAGGTGCTTTTGAGGAGAATATGGAAATGTGACGATTTTTTGGCAGAAAGTATGGAACTTTTGGCTGGCTTGTTTTGTTTAAAAACATTGGAAAACAATGGATTTAAGTTGTCAATTCCTTTGAACATGAATCATTGTGTGAGGATGAAGATTCAAGTCATGCTTAGCTAAACTTGTGGTGATCATCCTAGATGTAAGGTTTGCTTTTGAAACACTATGTTTGTGCTTGAATTTCTAGAATGATAACTTTGAATGTTTGTTTGAGTTATTATGGTGTTTGGATATTTGTTTGTAAGTTGTTGATTGTTGTTTGATGTTAACCCAAACCATACGTTCTTGGTGCCACGGGCAATCGAGATATCATGGGAGGGATTAAGGTTGGATAATTGTCAATTGATCATCGAGTAACAACCTCGCATTTTACAATCCGAGTACTTAGTTCTCTTTCATCACAAACGACTATTCAAGCACGAACCATGTCTATATGGTTCTTTCTAGTAAGCATAAACATAAGTGTGGATTAAAACCTGAAATCTAGGGTGATCACTTGTTCTTAATCTGTTATAAAAGTACGTTGTGATTTACAATATATTTAGTTATTATTAGTTCTTAAACCAAAATAATCCAATTATTGATATTTAATTTTTGCATTTTAGGGCAATTGTAGTTAATTTACAGGACTATAAGATAAACACATATTCCACAAACTCCCTGTGTTCGATAACCCACTTACCGCTAGCTAATTAGTAGTATTTGGTTTTAAATTTGATTGAGACTTCGACCTCACGTCAAATTTTGGCGCCGTTGCCGGGGAGTTGTGCGCAACGTGTGTTTGCTTATTAGTTTTGTTTTGTTATTTCGGTGTTACGCTGGTTGTGTGTAGTGTGCAGGTTTTGTTTCAGGTGCATGCATACCAAGAACTCGCACTCGTCATCACCATTAGTGTTTGATCCAGAAATTGAACGAGCTGCTCGCAGGAACAGAGTCTTACACTGTGACAACCCGGAAAATTTCGGTAAATCTTAAGATTTAAATTTTAAAATTTTAAAACTTGTTTATAATTATTTTATGAATAAGTAATATAATATTAATAATAATAATAATATTAACAATATTAACAACTTAGAATTAAAGTACAGGGGGTAATTTTGTAGTTTTTAAAACTTGATTTAAAACCTTCTACATAAAATAATAATAGTACAAAACTCCAGGGACCAATTGTGTAATTTCTTAAAACACCCAACCCCCCACCCGTCGCCCTCCCTTCTCCCTTCGGCCACTATTCCGGCCACCCCTCCGGCAAACCATTACGCCCAAAACCAATTGATCTTTGACCGAAACAACTATCCCGACATTATCGCATGCGGGGTTCGAACTATACCCCACTTCCAATTGAAAAATCAAGTGCGATTCACCACTATTCCACCCACTCTACTTTCGGCCGAGAAAACGGGCCACGATCGCCCACTGATCAAAATTAAAATCGAATTAGTGGTGCACTAACGAAAGGTTAATCGATTATCATGTTCCACTGAATTCAATTTTGTATAAAACGTGCACAAACACCTTATTCAAACACCACCCTTACCCGCGACCTGCAACTCAATCGAAGGGCCTGTTCGGAGCAACATTTGTTGAAATTGATAGAGGGCTATTGATCATAATCGTGTGGGGAAACTTACTGTGCAATCAATTTGATTAACATCATCGTTTGGGCATCGAACCAGTGATACACGATCACGACCTGTTCTTGGTGCCTTCTTCATCAAATCTGTGACACCTCACAAAATCAAGCAAAGAAAATTGTGGATTACTGTCACATTAGTGTGACAGTTCAGATGATACAGATGGATTTAACAAACAAATTCTTAGAAACATTCAAGATATTCCCAAATCAGAAAGGAAACCCAAGATTCTTCTTGTTGAAGATCATGTGGTGAATGAGATGGTATGAAGCAACTGTCGCCAGTAGACCGTCAATCAACATCAAGCTCGAGAACTCATCGTGTGTATTGATTAGCCTCGTGTATGTTCATAATCTGTGTATCATGTTAATCGAGTTATCTTCATGTAAATGTTTCATGTGTGTTAATTATCTGTACGTATTTATTATTTTTATATGTATATGTCATCTTAATGAATTTTTCGTATACTCGTTTATAATAAGAATCAATAATAATAATAATAATAACAATAATAATAAAAATGATAATAATAAGAAAAATAATAACAATAATAACAATAATAATAGAAATAATAATAATAATATTAAGTCCAGGGGGTGTTTTGATATTCTTGAAACTATAAAAACAAAGTTAAAACATGAAATAATAAAAATGAAACCGCAGGGACTGAAATGTAAAATATCAAATTACAAAACCAACCCCCGCCCAAAACCCCGTGATTCCGGCAGCACTATTCCGGCCGGACTCCGGCCAACCGCCGGCGAGCCCCAAAACCCATTAAAAACCCGATTTTAACACTCCAAATTAACCCGAATCGTTTTGTGGATCAGATTCGAACACTAAGCAACCGAAAAACGCGTATAACGGTCGATTAAACAGCTAAATCCTTTTCCACTTTATTCCCGACCAAACTCAACGGCTAAAACACCCACTGAAACACCACTTTAATCAAATAATACTGTCAACTCGAGCATTAACAACCTGAAAATCGAATGCAACTCCTAATTACAAACAAAACACACACACACCATTACTGATCACCATCTTCATCTTCGAACCTGCAACTAATCGAACCACCACCTTTCGACCCATATACACTACAATTAACATAGGGTTTTCAATCCTCAACCTCATTCAAAGCTTCCTGTGCAATTAATTCAAGTTTCATCAGTGTTTAAGTCCTTTTCGATTTCAAGAAAACCGCGGCTTGTTCTTGACTGTTCTTATCATCAAATCGACACAATACAGGTAATTAAGCACATCATTCTGCTCGTTTCATCATGGGGAACAAAAGCCCCATGAATTTGATCATTAACATTATCGAATTCGAGTTCAATTTGACCCAAATCGAATTAGGGTTTATATCAATTTGGGGGAAACTGGGTTCGCGGGTTAAAAACAAATGAAACGAGGATCTGTTGCGGCTCAGGCCTTTGGTTCAGCGGAATGTGTGTGGGGTGGTGTGTTAGAGGTCTCGGGTTCGAACCCGAGCCTCTGCTATTTTTTTTAAAAACCCTTTTTAAGCCTCTAAAAATTATGGAAAATTTTCTAAAAATCATAAAATAAATTTTTCTTATTTAAACCTTACAAAATTACTTTCTGTGAATTTACTTTATTTGAAAAACATTAATAATCTTTATAAAATATTAGTTATAAATAATACAAATAATGATTTTTGTTATAAAAATATACATTGTATTGTATTTAATGGTGAAATAATCGTGGAAAACCATAGAAATTAAACAAATATATATTTTCACAAATCATTTATAAATGTAATTATAGGTTATGTTTTATATTTAAATCAATAAATTATTATTGAATGATAAGAATACAAAGAACACATACATATATTTCTTTCAAATAAATCAAAAATACAAACAATTTCATTACTTGTCCAAAATCCCATAATTCGATTTAAATCCTAATATCATTAGGTATAAAATCAAACACAAGTAAATATAATTAATCGTGGACATCAAACCGAACCAACTCGAATTCAATCAAACATATCTATTCACACTGAGTATGTTTTAAAGGATTAGTTATAATCAATAATAGGTATTGATCGTATCTGAACGTGCATTGCTTGATTCTGTGAAGTCTTTGTGCATTACAACAGTTCAAGGTGAGTTTCGTGGCCCCTTTTTATGTTTATACAAGTTTTTGTTGTTTTCAATCAATGGGGGAAAAGTATGCTCACCTGTTTCCCCCCGAAGCATTGCAGGATCGGATTTCGGATGGTTTTTCTCTCAACTCACTGTGAATCAACACTCGGCAAGCAGTCTATGAAGAGTTGATCATAATATAACAAGTAACAAGCAGTAAGAAAATTTAACAGCAGGTAAATTTTCAAGGTACTTTTATATATTGCTTCTCAACTCAAAGGATTACAAGACACTTGGACTCAAATCGCTTGCTTAAAGAGTTACAGGGAGAAGATATATATAATACTACCTACAGCCGGATATACTTTGATACCAGCTGGACACCTCTAACCTTACATCTATACTACAAGACTCTAGGTGAGGTCTTTCAGATATTGTGCCTGAGAGTTGGTAGTCAGGACATGTCCCTGACTTACCTTTTGTCACCAACTAAAGTTGGTAACATGTACTATCATAAAAAGGTGAACAGTAGAATAAAGTATGGTCAACAACATGGCTCTTTAGGAAGATGCCATGCTGTATCAGAGGTCTGCAGCGGACTGTCAGGGACCATACTTTTATCTGCTGGACATAGTAATGTCTTCCGAAGGATAAAGTGCTTCAGAAGAATAACTTCTTCCGAAGGCACTTATACTTCGGAAGACTGCTTCTTCCGAAGCTTGGAGTCTTCTTTGTCTTCGGAAGCAGACTTTGTCTTCAGCTCTTTCATCAGACTTTGTCTTCGGAAGCTTTCAGACTTTGTCTTCAGCTCTTTCATCAGACTTTGTCTTCGGAAGCTTTCAGACTTTGTCTTCAGCTCTTTCATCAAACTTTGTCTTCGGAAGATATCTTCAGCTGTTGGCTTCAGTTGTTGTCTTCAGTAGTTGACTTCAGCTTTTGCCTTCGGAAGATGTCTTCAGCTGTTGTTCCTTAGACTCTCGGAAGATCTCTGGCTTGGCTTCGGAAGCCCTTTAATGTAGTACCAAAAGTGACTATGAAGTGAATTTGGTTGCACCAGCCTTATCATGATCCAACAAACTCCCCCTAGGCTGATGCTACCAAAACTTCACTTCTCTCTTCTTCTCAAAGCTCTCAGCACCAAGGAAAGCAGGTGTTTATCAGTATCTTCATTCTTTCCTGCTGTGATGCTGGAATCTTGTACCTTTGGTGGACAGAACCTCTACTCTGTCATTGTGTGTTCTGTTGTGGCCCTCTGAAAAGAGTTAGTTGATGGGAAGTATAGTCATATTCCCATCGAACTATTGGTTCCAATTCAGGACCTTCCACCATCTGTAGAAAGGCTGTGCCTTTGGTGGTTGATCTTTCCTTGTCTTCCACTCTTTTCAGCTTCAACTCTTCTTCAATCTTGGCTCTTCTACTTCGTTCAGCCAAGTGGAGACCGCTGATGTGGTTTCTGATATGTGCAGCAGTCTCAGAGTTGGAGGGATTAGAGAATGGCTTCTCTGCAAGCTCAGCAAGATCAAATCTGCTGAGATGCAGTAGAGAAGTGGCATTAAGCCTGTTGGTTTCACCATTCTCCCTTTCCACAACAAAGTTGTGAGAAGGTTCATCGAACCTCCACTGGATTATTGCATTTCTAGGTCCAGGAGATTGACCAGAAATCCTGTCCTCTTTCCTGGTATCCAGCAGAGTCACCAGTCTTCTTCTTAGTCTCTTCTCCTCAGCATTGAGGGTATCGGAGTTGAGACCAAGAAGTCTTGCAGCCTGGCCCAAGGTGTCTCTAGGCAATTCAAGAAATTTGCCTAGGGTAAGGGAGTTTGAAGAGTCATCAACATAGGTGATGTTGATAAGCTCTCCCTCACAGGAGATACTGCTCAAGGTAGTGCAGTTAATGAGCCTCGTCTTGAACTCCTTTATTTCCTTAAAGGAGAGATGTTTAGGAGGCTGAGGGGATGGTCTTGGTTGTTGTTGGGTAGGCTTAGGTTTAGTGTTTTTGGGTTGAGTCTTGGGTTTTAGGATGGGTAGTTTGGGTGGTTGAGGTGATGTGGTAGGTTTGGGTAGAGTTGTGGGTTGAGGGGTGAAGGTTTTATCAGTGGGTTCGGGTTTAATGGGAAAAGGGGTTGGTTCTGGTGTGGTTGTGACTGTGGTTGAGTGGCTGGGGTTGAGACCGTTCCCTTTACCCTCCTATACATCTCCCTTCTCTTCCCCAAACGGATGTCAGCCTTTATTTCACTGACTATCCGCTGGAGTGTCCTTTCGGACATAGGCCCCACCTGCCTACCAGAGAAGCCATGAGCCCGGAGGTAGTCCTTCATCCAGGCTTTGTCAGTTGACTTCTTGGCAGCAGTGACCTCCTTCTCTTCCTCCCTCTTTCTCTTCACCTTCAACTTCTCCCTAGCAGCCTTCTTCCTTTCCTTCTCCATTTGATCCTGCTCCTTGTTGTGGAGCAGCAGGATCATATCATCATCATGTGGAGACAGTTCAGGAAGACTGAAGCCTCTTGAGAGTAGGAATTTGATCCTCTCCTCTCTCAGCTTCAGGGCTGCCTCCCTCTGCTCTTCTTCTGTCTTCTCCAAGGCCAACCTGGCTTCCCTTTCTTGTTGTAGCCTGGTTGACCTCTCCAAAGTCACCAACTCCTCTAGTGGTAGCAGGAGTATTTCCTCATTGACAGCTCCTAGGCTGATGAGCTGGTCAATGAGTGCTGTTCTTCTCTTTAGGTTGATTTCTTCCTGATTGGCTGCAGCTGCCTTAGAGCTAGCAGCTAACAGCTTCTCAGTAGGAAACCGACCTTTCTTTTTGGCCTTCTCAATCTTCTCCTCCTCCTGAAGCTCTTCCGCAGTCACTTTCTTTGCCTTTGTCTTTGATTGTGCTTGACTGTGGTGGTTCTTGGATGGAGAGTTGTGATTGAGAGAGAAGTTCAGCTGGTGCTTGGGTTGGAGGTATTTCAGAAATGTCCTCCCTGCTCACCTCAGATGCAATTTCAGCAATGACATCTGTGATGGTCAGTTCCTCGGACATCTGAAATAAGCCTTCCGCAGCTTCTATTTCGGCCTCGGAAGACTTGTCTTGTTCTTCCGAGGCTTCCATGTAAACTTCGGAAGCCTCAGCTAGAGCTTCGGAAGATGAGACTGCTGCAGATTCTGTCCCATCTGTTTTAGTTGCTGGGCCATCAGTCCCCATTTCCCCTTCGAAGCTAATCTCAGGTTCCATGAAGACCTTAGGTTGACCAACTTCCTCCACAGTGGTAGAAGGTGCAGTCAGTCTTTGAAGCTCCTCAGCCCCAAAGTATGCAAGTATGGTGTCAGGGCTGGGCTGTTCTAGGGATGATCTCAATACAAACTTTGTGAAAAGTCTGTAGAGATCTTGAAGCATCCTTGAGTCAATCTCCAGAAAGGATTGAGATGACTCAGGTGGTGTAGTGATTTGTTGGGTGGAAATAAGTTGGGTCTGTGGTTCCATAGGTGTTTGTCTCTGAACTTTCTCCCCCTTTTGGTAGCATCATCTTGAGAGCTAGATGAGCTAGAGGAAGAAGTCATTGAGACCTGGATTGGTACATGCCTAACAGACCTCTCCGTCTGTTTCTCAGCTAGTTTAGCCTTGAGAGAGTTAATCTCAAGTTGCTGAGTGGCAGTCCTTGATTCTAAGATCTTCACCTGTGATTCCAGGTTGGAGACCTTAGAAAGCAAGTACTGAAGTGTTAGTTGCATGCTTCCCTCATCTTCATAGAAGAATCACGGGGAGATGAGATAACATACCTAGTATGCTCACTCTCACCACCAGATGTGGTTTCTTGGCACCCTGGTTTCCTTTGCTCAGAGTCATCTCTTTCAGAGATGTCAATGGGCAAAGTTGCCGTAGACTCAGTCCTAATTATGTTACCACTGTCCTGAGAGCTCAATGAGAGACTCTGAGTAGTGGCAGCTGAGTCTACATGAGTCCCCTCCACATCAGTGGGACTCACCTAGTAGCAGGCTTCTGATGGGGGCTAGAGACAAGGGATCCCTCTTGGCTCTGTTGATCTCTCAGTGGGTGTTGTAGATCAACTTCATGGCCATGGAGAGATGTAATCTCTTCATCAGTTCGGAGTAAAAGGTCAGTGAAAGAGAGGGTGGTTAGTCCTACTGACCCGGGACCTTGATCAATGTCTACAGGCATTGAGCCTATGGTGGGGCTGTCCCTAGAAGGCTGCACAGGGGAGTGTAGAGACTCACCCTGTGGGCTAAAGGCTTGGGGTTCGGGCTCAGGGGTTTGAGACTGAGGAGACTCAAAACCCACATTGAGGTCAATTATGAAGGATGGTGTGACCTCGGACTGAGTGGGAGCCCATGATTCCACTCTAGTCCTTTCGGTGTGAACAGGAGGAGCTTGTTCAATCAGAGGAGATTGAACAAGGGTTCGTTTGGGACGTCTCTGATATGTGGCTTTGATGGGTAAAGAAGGCTTTGGTATTATGGTGGATGTTGCTGGTGTGGGTTCATCACCTGTGGGGAGAACAGGGATGTCACCAGGAGCTATGCGCTCAGTCATCTCTGGAGGTAATGGAGTGTACCGTCCAGTGAAGTTGGTGGACATCTTCTTCAGTGTCTTGAAGATGGTAGGCCTCATGTGTGGAACAGGAAGAGCAGCTGTGCAGACAAGCTTGCTTGGTTCCATCTCACAGTTGATTATGTGTTAAAGAAATCGGGGATACATGAAGAATGTATCCCTGCTGAGATTGGCGATTAGGTTGTTCAACACGAATCGTGAGTAGTTGAATCTGAGGCCTCTCACCAACCCATGAACTAGGCATCCTAGTTCATATGGGATTTGATCCCAACCCCCTGATTTGTTGGAGAGGCAGTGCAAAACAATGTGCAGCAGGAACTTCCAATGGTAAGAGAAGTTGAACTTGTATACGGTGGACCTGTTGACATCGCCTCCATATCCCATGAGGATATAGGTGCCTTCCAAGTCTTCCTTGGGGAACTCAGTAGGAGCCCCATCATCGTGAAGCTCGAGATGCTCCCTGATGATCTGTTCATTGATGACCAACTCTTGGCCACAAACTCTGGTTCTCAGGACTCGAACCCCATTCAGCACTGTAGTTTCTCCGTTGCTCCAAATTCTGACATATGGTTGGAGTATACGGTTGGGTTAACTGTGAGTGCAGTGAGGTAGGTGGATTCGGTGAGAAAGGTGATGATTTGGGTGAAGTCAGCATCCCTTGACGAGTCAAGTAATGCGACTTGGTTGTGCTGAGGGTTTAGCGCCATTGGAGAAAAGGTAAGCTTGAAATTTGAGTGAATTTATGGTTTGACAGTGAAGGGAACAGTTAGGGCTGTAAAGTGGTAAAAGAAGATGAAATTGATAAGTCAAGATTATTTAAAAAGGGTGAATAGTGGTATGGTGGTGGTAATAGGGTAACTGTTTTGGGGTTACTGTGGGTGGTATGGTGGTTTACGGCGGAGAAATGATGTTGGCGGCAAGGATAATTTTAAATAATCTGACATTATCAACAAAATCTTTACTTTTTACAGAGTGGGGCCCAAAAGATATCCGTTACATATAAAAACCTTTACTTCCGAGGGTAAAACATTTCCGAAGGTATTTTCTTCCGAGGGCAATTTCTCTTCCGAAGCATGATATTGCTTCCGAAGGTAAAATTGTCCTTTGAAGGCACTTTTCTTCCGAAGCAGGCATTGCTTCCGAAGGTAAAGCTGTCTTTCCGAATGAGAGTTGTATAAGTTTCGGAAGTAGATCTGATATAAAATCAATCGCTTCTTCCGAGACCAAAAACTCTTCCGAGAAGAAAATTTCCATTGAGGAATTTAGCTTCGGAAGATATTCAAGAATATCTTCCGAGAGTTAGTTCCTCTTCGGAAGGAATTTACACTTGGAATAGTTAAAGATCTTTTGTAACAGGGCTTAAATTGTATTGACACAAGACATTACTCATTTAAAAAGGTCTTCAAAAGAGGTAGTTATTCAATGTTTATCATCCCAATTGCTGATATGAGATACTTAAATCTTTGTTCATCAAATGCCTTTGTGAACAAATCAGCATATTGTTCATTTGAGTCAACTTTGATTAACTTTATCAGCTGTTTCTCATGAATATCTCTAATGAAATGATACCTGATATCAATGTTTTTGTCTTGGAGTGCTTTACCGGATTCTCAGTAATGGAGATAGCACTGTTGTTGTCAATATGGATAGGAGTAGTCATGAAGTTGAACCCATAGTCTAACATCTGATTTTGAATCCATAGCAGTTGAGCACAGCAGCTAGCAGCAACAATGTATTCAGCTTCAGCAGTTGATGTAAAGACACAGGATTGTTTCTTGCATTGCCATGAGATAATCCTTCCACCAAGAAATTGACATCCTCCGATGTTGATTTCTTGTCAATGTTGCAGCCACCATAGTCACTGTCAGAGTATCCATAGAGATTGAAATCACTATTTCTTGGATACCAGAGACCTAGTTTAGGTGCTCCTTTGAGGTATCTGAGGATTCTCTTTGTAGCAGCTAGGTGAGACACCTTTGGAGCAGCCTGATATCTTGCACAAATGCATGTGGCAAACATGATATCTGGTCTGCTTGCAGTGAGATACATCAGAGAACCAATAATTGCTCTATACTGATGTTGATCAGTATCCTCCCCCTCAAGGTCAGGGCAAAGATTATGGTTTCTGGGTATGGGTGTCTTGGCTGGTTTACAGTCCTTCATTTCAAATCTTTCTAAGATGTCTGAGATATACTTAGATTGACTTATGAAGAACCCTTCCTTCATCTGTTTCACCTGGATTCCTAGGAAAAAGTCCATTTTTCCATGGAACTCATCTCAAACTTCTGCTTCATAATGCTTTCAAAGTCCTTGCACATTTGGTCGTTTGAAGAACCAAATATGATGTCATCAACATAGACTTGTACAAGCAAAATGTCTTCTCCACTCTTTCTGATGAAAAGAGTCTTGTCAATGGTACCTCTAGTGTATCCATTCTTCAGGAGAAACTGAGACAAGGTCTCATACCACAGCCTAGGTGCTTGGTGCAGCCCATATAGAGCTTTATCCAGTTTGCACACATAGTTGGGGTGCTGTGGGTCTTCAAATCCTGGAGGTTGACACACATAGATTCCCTATCTATATCCCCATATAGAAAAGCACACTTGACATCAAGTTGGTAGACTGTGAAGTTCTTGGATGCAGCATAAGCAAGGAAGATCCTAACTGCCTCAAGTCTTGCAACAGGTGCAAAGACATCAGTATAATCGATTCCTTCCTCCTGGGTGTACCCTTGAACTACTAGTCTTGCCTTGTTCTTGATAATCAAGCCTCTATCATCTTTCTTGTTCCTGAATACCCATTTAGTGCCTATGGGTACTTGACCAGATGGTAGTGGGCATAGATTCCAGACCTTTTGTCTTTTGAATTGAAGCAGCTCCTCCTGCATCGATTCAACCCAACTACTATCCTTTAAGGCATCTTCTACCTTCTTTGGTTCCATCTGAGACAAGAAGCATGAGTACAAGCAGACATTCCCATGATGATTTGTCCTCTTGTTCTCACACCCTCAGAGACATTCCCTATGATGTTCTCAGTTAGATGAGTGTTTGAATCCTAAGACGAGGAATCACTTCCAGTTGCAGAGATAAGTCCAAGTTAGACATATTCTGATCAGGAACTGGATCACTCTGTCCAACGACTGATTGAATGATTGAGAAACATCATCAATGGTTGGTTGTGAAGTAGTTTAACAGTTGCCTGTTCCTTCAGAATACTACTTCCATCAACCTGGTGTTGTAATGGATCACCTGAAGAACTTTGAGGTTGATCAAGTGATTCACTTGTTGAAGCTTCACTATTTCTTGGAATAGTTACACTGTCAGATCTGTGAATATTTGAAGCTTGTTGCCTTTCAGCTCTTGGAGAATTTGGAAGAGGTCTGGGAAGCTCATATAGTTGTCCTGCATCAGTTTGAGCACCTGTTCCAGCTGAAACATTCTCACAAGATGGTTTAGAATAGTTTGGAAACATTCTAAATCAAAGATATACTCAGGTCCATTCCCCCTAACACAAGGAGTGTGCTCATTAACAACTATGTTGGATGACTCCTCAAATTGTTGATTCTTGATATTGTATACTCTATAAGCTTTGGAGCTAGAAGAGTATCCAATAAAGATAGCATCATCCGACTTCTCTGCAAACTTTGCCAAGTTGTCCTTTGTGTTAAGTATGGTACACCTGCAGCCAAAGGACCTTAGAAAGCCAATGAACGGTGGCCTCTTGTTCCATAACTCATAAGGGGTTTTTCCATGGGGCTTCACTACAAGAACCCTGTTCTGCACATAGCATGCAGTGCTGACTGCCTCTGCCCAGAATGTTAGAGGCAGCTTTGAATCAACTAACATGGTCCGAGCAGCCTCAATAAGTGTCCTGTTCCTCCTCTCAGCAACACCGTTTTGTTGAGGAGTTCTGGGAGCACTATATTGTCTGGCAATCCCTTTTGAGTCACAGAATGAGTCAAGAACGAAGTTCTTAAACTCAGTCCCTTGATCACTTCTAATGATCTTAACCTTGTGATCAATTTGATTTTCTATTTTAAGAATAAAAGATTTTAAAGTTTCAGCAGTTTCATCTTTATTTCTTAAAAAGAATACCCATGTAAATCTTGTAAAATCATCAACGATCACAAGGCAGTATGATTTCCTTCCAATGCTCATTATACTTGTGGGACCAAAAGATCCATGTGCAATAAGTGTAATGGAGTAGTGATAGAGTTAACACATTTGGATTTATGAGATGATCTGTGTTGTTTCCCTTTCAGGCATGCAACACAGTTTCTTTGCAGAAAATTCCTTTTAGGCAGCCCTGTACCAAGTTATTTTTAGCCAATTTATTCATTGTTTTAAAATTCACATGACACATGCGTTTATGCCATAGTGTTGACTCATCACTATCAGCTTTGGAAAGAAACATGATACTTCACATAGGAGAAATCCTTGTTCATATCTAGCTTGTACATATCCCCTTTCCTGGGAGATCTGAGAAGCACCAATTCCGGAGGAATTGTCATCCCTAGTCTGAGGATAATGCACATGTTCTGTGAAAAGCATCTGATGCTTCTGATCACAGAATTGAGAAACACTTAACAATTGTGTTCAAGCTGTTTGACAAAGTGAACTTGTCAATGTTTATTCTGCCATTGGATATACTTCCTCTGCCCGAAATATCCTCCGGCCTCACCTCCAAATTGGACAGCCCTCCATCAAAGTCTGGAATGTTGAAGGAGAATCTGTTCCCTGTCATGTGCCTTGAGCATCCACTATCTACAATCCAGATATTGTTGTTCTTGTCAAATGGATGTCCCTGCACATAGATGAGATGTTAGTTTTGTTTGGAAGCCCAAGCCTTGCAGGTCTCGGGCTCTTCCAAAGATAGTGACATAATTGAACCAAAAGATATGCAATGGGGTTCAATAGAGGTCATTGTTGAAGAAGAGGTTTGGGCTGCAGCATCTTCCTTGATCTTCCAATCCATCCTTTGGTTGATCTTTGAGGATGGGCTTGTTGAAGCTTTTGCAGCATGGTCTTCTTTCGAAGCTTCTCTCTTTTCGGAAGAAGCCTTCACCACCTTTTCTCCGAAGTAGTCTTCTTCTGAGATGTTTCAAGGAAGCCTCTTGTTCTTCCGAACCTTAGAAGGTTTGGCTTCCGAAGCCATTTTCCCTTCGAAAGCAGTTTCTTCTTCCGAAAGCAACTTGGCTTCCGAGACCAACTTTCCTTTTTTCATCATTTGACCTTTTGAAGTGGTCCAACTGAAAACCTCTCTGACTACTTTTTTCTAACATTATTTGCATAATGTTGCTTGCTGATTGTAGTAACAATCTTTAGCCATGTGGTTGTGCAACCACCCTTTGCATGCAATGTTAGTCTTCTGGTAACTTGCAGGTTGCTGTTCTTGGGTTTCTTCTCTCATCAGCAACTTTCCCTTTCGACTTCTGATCTTCAGTAGACAGGAGTGCTGGTACTACACTCCTTTCCTGAATCAGGAGTACCTACCACTTGGAAACCTTAGAAGGTTTGGCTCCGAAGCCATTTTCCCTTCGGAAGAAGCAGTTTCTTCCGAAAGCAACTTGGCTTCCGAGACCAACTTTCCCTTTTCATCATTTGGACCTTTTGAAGTGGTCCAACTGAGAAACCTTCTCTGACTACTTCTTTTCTAACATTATTTGCATAATGTGTGCTTGCTGGATTGTAGTAACAATCTTTAGCCATGTGGTTGTGCAGACCACACATTATGCATGCAATGTTAGTCTTCTGGGAACTTGTCCTTCTAGCAGCTTTGAGCAGGAGTCTGCTACTACCCTACTTGAAACCCGGCAGAAATGAAGACACCTTTGCTTAGGGTCAAACTTAAGCTGGACTCTGCAACTTCTTAGCAGTCCTTCTAGCAGCTTTAGCTCTGCTTCTTCTTGCCGGTGGTCAGGATTTGGTCATCACAGGTGGAGATGGGTGTATCCTCCTGTTTCTCCCCTGTGGAGGCCACTATTTTTACTTCATCCTCTAGTTCCAATGGAGAAGGGTCAGCAGTTGGAACCTCTTGCTCTTCAGTACCACATCTAGGTAGTCTAATAGACTCATAAGAGTGTGGTGGAGCTATTTCACTGGTTCCCAACCCTTCTTTGTTTTGATAAAACATTTTGGAATGGGAGGTTGATGCAAGAATAGTTTGGAAGCTTTGCTCAGCAATAGCTTGCTTCCTGGCCTGAGCCTCAGCTGTGACTAACTGGGCTTGAACTTCAGAAAGTTTGGAGATCAGATTTGATTTGAGTCTTGTAGTTAGTCTTTTCATGTTTCAAAAGAGACACAGTTTTCTCTAACTCATCATTTTCCTTTGATAGTCAGATTCAGCTCTTTTAAAGTCAGATTTTAGCACATTTAAAGACTCAACCTCAGATCTGATTTCCGAAATGTAATCCTTATACAATTTAACTTTAGCAATACAGGCAGCAGTACAAAGATGTTCATATACCTGATCATCATCTGTTCCGGCCATGAATGCTTGAGCGGGAGTCACATCCTGTACCATGAAGCTCCAGTCAACTTCCTGACCAACAGCAGCTGTTTCAGTTGACTTTTCTTCATGCTTGGGAGCAGTGGGATGTGTGGAGGCCTGTGGGGTTCCCGGGTTGTTCTTGGGAGCCTTGCATTCCCTAGCAAAGTGACCAAGTTGGTTGCAGTTGTAGCACCTTGCTTTGCTCTTATCAAACCTAAACTTGCTGTTGACTGGGTTTTGAGGGAATTGCCTTCCAGTTCTCTTGAAGAACTTCTTCGCTCTGTAAGTTAAAAGAGCCATCTGCTGGACAATGTCCATGTACTCCACATCATCTGGATTGAAGCACTCAAGATCATCAAAGCAGTATTGAAAATCACCAGAGTGTCCACTTCCAGAGACAAAGGCACAACTATCCTGAAAGGAGTTGTGTTGAACCTTTTGAGACTTTGGAGTCTCAGGTAGAGTGATGAAGGGTCCAGTATGTGAGTTGTCAGGGTAGCATAGCAACTGATGTTGTGGTTCCATGCTTTCCCTTTCAACCACATGAAGGGCTGAACTCTGTTGGTTATTGGAGTGGTCAGAGGAGTTCTGCATGTTCATCTCCATCTGAAATGCACTTAGGATACCATACAACTCTGTGAGACAAAGAGTCTTAAGGTCCGAAGTTCTCTTGATGACAACACAGTAGTGAGTCCATAGTTTAGGAAGAGAGGACATGAACTTCCTAACTATGTCTCTGTTCTCAAGAGCTACTCCAATATCCGCCAGAGTATCTACTAGCTCAACATACCTGAAGTATTGTTGAGTCAAGGTCTCACCAGCCTTGAAAGTAAAGTTCTCAAACTACTGCTTCAAGAGATCTTTCTTGTTCTCTTGAGTTTCCTTGGATCCCTCATACATCAGCTTCAAAGCTTCCCATAAATCTTTAGCAGTCTTGCACTTCTTGAAGCGTCTGTAGACGGAGTTGGGGAGAGCAGTTTGGAGACAAGTCATAGCCCTTTGTCTAGCTCTATTCTCTTCCTATCTTCCTCTGAGTAATCATCAACATCTTTTGGAATGATGCGATTTCCAGTGGCAGATGTAGTGCTTGGTATGAAAGGACCATTGACAATGGAGTCCCACATCCTTGAGTCTTGACACTTGATGAAGCCTTCCATCCTGATACACCATGTGTCAAAGTCTTCAGGGGTGATCATAGGGGACTGGTCAAGGTACTAGTTTCCATATCAGCCTTGGAGAGAGCATCCATTTGAGTGAGTGGATTGGGTGAGGAGTGAAAAAACAGGTTGATTAGGATGGTAAGATCTCATAATCAAGAGCCTGGAGCTCTGATACCAATTGCAGGATCGGATTTCGGGTGGTTTTTCTCTCAATTCACTGTGAATCAACACTCGGCAACAGTCTATGAAGAGTTGATCACAATATAACAAGTAACAAGCAGTAAGAAAATTTAACAGCAGGTAAATTTTCAAGGTACTTTTATATATTGCTTCTCAACTCAAAGGATTACAAGACACTTGGACTCAAATCGCTTGCTTAAAGAGTTACAGGGAGAAGATATATATAATACTACCTACAGCCGGATATACTTTGATACCAGCTGGACACCTCTAACCTTACATCTATACTACAAGACTCTAGGTGAGGTCTTTCAGACATTGTGCCTGAGAGTTGGTAGTCAGGACATGTCCCTGACTTACCTTTTGTCACCAATTAAAGTTGGTAACATGTACTATCATAAAAAGGTGAACAGTAGAATAAAGTATGGTCAACAACATGGCTCTTTAGGAAGATGCCATGCTGTATCAGAGGTCTGCAGCGGACTGTCAGGGACCATACTTTTATCTGCTGGACATAGTAATGTCTTCCGAAGGATAAAGTGCTTCAGAAGAATAACTTCTTCCGAAGGCACTTATACTTCGGAAGATTGCTTCTTTCGAAGCTTGGAGTCTTCTTTGTCTTCGGAAGCAGACTTTGTCTTCAGCTCTTTCATCAGACTTTGTCTTCGGAAGCTTTCAGACTTTGTCTTCAGCTCTTTCATCAGACTTGTCTTCGGAAGCTTTCAGACTTTGTCTTCAGCTCTTTCATCAGACTTTGTCTTCGGCAGATATCTTCAGCTGTTGGCTTCAGTTGTTGTCTTCAGTAGTTGACTTCAGCTTTTGCCTTCGGAAGATGTCTTCAGCTGTTGTTCCTTAGACTCTCGGAAGATCTCTGGCTTGGCTTCGGAAGCCCTTTAATGTAGTACCAAAGTGACTATGAAGTGAATTTGGTTGCACCAGCCTTATCATGATCCAACACTGTACACTGTATATTCTGTTTTCATACTTGGAATCAACGTGATATGTTTTGCATGCATACATGGTGTTATTTTTGGGAACACTCATACAACCATTAATTCCCGGGTTTGGGAACCAACGGTTAGGTATTGGTAGTACTACTGGGTTGACACCCCCACCCTCGACAGATCGGTTTAACTTGTGAGTTACCGACTACAGCTGCCAGCAATCAGGCCATGGGTGAATATATTCCGTCAGATTTATATGCATAACGTCATTAGGTTTGGTTGTCTTTAAACACATGTTATGTGGTTTGTGCTTGCAGTATGATTCCATATCAAATTATATACAGCATCAAATGTTTTAAATTTAAACCTGCGGAACTCACCAACATTATGTGTTGACATTTTTGAGCATATATTTCAGGTGAACATAATCAAAGAGGATAGCTAGTGCAGATGCCTTAGCAGAGACCTCAGGATTTCAATAGATTTGCATATGTAATATTTGTCGTTTGTTTCCATATTTGAACATTGTGTATTGGATTTAGAATCAATAAGACTATGATAGTCGTGGAACTGACTAACCACGACACAAGTCACCATTGTGTCGGGGGACGTCATGACACGAGAAGATTGCATGTATTATATCTCTGTATTATTACCAAGTGTTATGACGATCCCGTCCGTCGCATCCTCGTGTTTCCGCTCTAAGCGAGGGTGTGACAGATTGGTATCAGAGCCTTGGTTATAGAGATTTAGGTGGAGAATTCGACCTAGACTATAACCTAAGAACCTACATATAGAGTGCATGCTAGGGATTGTGTGCATTTGATTTTACCTAAAGTCTATAAACTTGATATACTGGTATATTCCTATATACCTAATAATATACAAGTATGTTCCTACATACTTGATTTTATATATATACACGTTTTATCCGAGTATCCCAAAGGAAGACATTACTACTCTTAGACTATCTTCTTAGGATACCTTTATGCTAGAACTTTACGCTTGTATGCGCACAACATCATAGTAACAGGGAACTTCGGTGATCACACGTAGTGTTGATCTCGGATATTGAATCCGACCCTATCATAGTTATGAGTGAAATTCTGAAAGTATGACAGATATGCGGTTATCATTAAACATAATGTGCTTATATGCTTAATTGCAATTACATGCTATTATTGGAATACTGGCTCATGGACAGGAGGACATCATATTACTTGTGTTTGTTGAATCTAAATAATACTATGATGTTAACTTGGGGTAAGTGAAGCTAAGGGTGATCATGCAAGGTAGATTACCATTACGGGTGCACACGTAATTGTAATTCGGCATGCATGAAAAGTCTGGTTAATCTTACCACGAGGTAACGATCATGAGTATCACACATATCTATTCTATACCCTAGGGTGCTAGGGTCATAATTCTAGTAAGTCCTTGTGGAAGGCAATCAAACATTATTAACATTTACTCAAGTCCTGTCCTACTTAGAGCCATCATGGTATTTCCAATCACGATATTGACCTTATGAAACCTTTATTCTTGAGTATGTGCTAAGGAAAATTAAGATGTTATGTAACTAGTTTAAGTATTATTCAAGGTATATCGTGGATGTGGTGGGAACGCTGCGGGGAACCCTATATATAAGCATCACCGGTATACTGAGAATGTGCTTAACCTAAGCTACATAATGATCTTAATGGACCGAAGCATAGGTTATTATGAATTAATGCATGAAATCATACGGTGACTAAAATTTCCATCTTTCTGTAGTTAGAAGATGGCACCTAAAAGAGTCACACGCAAAACCAACCAAGAAGCTGAAGCCCCACAAAACAGGAGAAGGGGTAGACGCTCAAGAGCTGGTGGTGCTCCAGCCAACAATAATCAGGAAACTGGCAATCCTGATATAGCTGCCATGATTGCTCAGCAGCTAGCTGCATTGGTACCAACCATCGTAACCCAAGTGAGCGACGCTCTGCTGAACCATCCTCTCCACGGGGATCACAACACCAATGGTCAACATGACCAAGGTGTGGTGGGTGATACTGGCAATGGCAGAACAAATGGGAATGAAACTGGTGACAACCAAACCAAACGGGGATGCACATATAAAGAATTTGTGGCTTGCAAACCCCACGAATTCGATGGGAAAGGTGGGGCGATAGCCCTGACTAGATGGCTTGAGAAAATGGAGGCTGTGATCGACATCAGTGAATGCCTCGACAGTCAGCGGATCAAGTATGTTACGTGCTCACTGCAGGGCAGAGCACTAACCTGGTGGAACACCCAGGTTCAAGCTAGGGGAAGAGAATCTGCGATACAAATGACCTGGGATGAATTCAAAGCCTTGATTACCAAAGAATACTGCCCCCTCAACGAGATGCAGAAGCTTGAACATGAGTTCTGGAATCATGCTATGGTGGGGGCAGGGCATGCAACTTATACTGACCGATTCCACGAGTTGGCTAGATTAGTTCCACACTTAGTCACCCCGGAGTCCAAGAGGATAGAAAGATACATTTGGGGACTCGCGCCTCAAATCCGGGCGATGGTAACTGCAGCTGCTCCTCCCACAATCCAGAACGCTATTCTGAAAGCGGGCGCACTCACTGACGAGATGGTAAGAACAGGAGTACTAGGTAAGGGAGTGGAGAAAAGGAAAGAGACTGGGGAAACAAGTCGGTCTGGCACTGGAAAGTTTGATAAGAGGGCCAAAACGACCAGAAACTTTGTGGCCATAACTCAAGGGACGAAGGATTACACGGGACCGCACCCCAAGTGCAACAAGTGTAATTGGCACCATCCCCCAGCAAAGCAGTGTCGGGAATGCACGAACTGTAGGCGCTTGGGTCATTGGGCGAAAGATTGCAGAACTGCGCCAAACCTGGTCATGCCCATCAATGCGGTTAACCCCGTCGGGAACGCCAGGGCATGTTATGAATGCGGAGGTCTTGATCACTTCCGAAACAAGTGTCCCCGATTGAACAGAGCACCCGGTCAACAAGGCAATAACCAGCAGCAACTGCTGGCTATAGCTAGTAATCCAGCCCAGGGAAATCAAGGAAATGCTGCAAGAGGACGTGCCTTCGTCATTGGAGCTAATGATGCCCGTCAAGATCCCAATGTCGTCACGGGTACGTACCTTCTCAATGACTACTTCGCATCTATATTGTTTGATACGGGAGCAGATAATAGCTTCATATATTCTGATCTTGCACACATGCTTGGCTTGAAACGAGTAGGCTAAAAACTAGCTTTTCAGTAGAAATGGCCAACGGTAGATTTGTACAAGCAGATGAGATCATTAGACAGTGCTCCATAATATTAGAAGACCATGCCTTCGACATAGATTTGATACCTTTCGAGTTAGGGAGCTTCGACGTAATTGTGGGAATGGATTGGTTGGCGAAGCACGGAGCAGAGATCGTTTGTCGGGAGAAGGTAGTACGAATCCCCATGCCTAATGGGGAGGTACTCAAGATTCAAGGAGAACGACCAGGAAGAACTCTGAAGCTTATTTCCTGCATGAAGATGCGACGATGTCTACGGAAGAAGTGCTATGCACTCCTGGCTCATGTTGTAGAAAAGAAGAAAGAAGGCATCAAGTTGGCAGATATTCCTGTGGTGCGAGATTATCCGGAAGTATTTCCTGATGATTTGTCGGGATTACCTCCTCTACGACAGGTAGAATTTCGTATCGAGTTGGTTCCTGGAGCTACGCCGGTAGCAAAAGCACCATATCGATTAGCACCCTCCGAAATGCAGGAACTCTCCAACCAACTACAAGAGCTATTGGAGAAGGGATTCATTCGGCCGAGTCAGTCACCATGGGGAGCACCGGTTCTATTTGTCAAGAAGAAAGACGGGTCATTTCGTATGTGTATCGATTATCACGAGTTGAACAAGTTGACTGTGAAAAATTGATACCCTCTACCCAGAATTGATGATTTGTTTGATCAACTACAAGGAGCTTCGTATTTCTCCAAGATTGATCTTCGTTCTGGATATCATCAACTGAGGGTTTTTGAGGATGACATACCGAAAACAGCATTCAGGACTCGTTACGGGCACTATGAGTTCTTAGTCATGCCGTTCGGGCTGACTAATGCACCAGCTGTGTTCATGGATTTAATGATTCGAGTGTGCAAACCATACTTAGATAAGTTTGTAATCGTGTTCATAGACGATATACTTATCTATTCTCGTTCAAAGGAGGACCACGAGAAACACCTTCGAGCAATTTTGGAATTGTTGCGGGAAGAGAAGCTTTTTGCCAAATTCTCGAAGTGTGAATTCTGGCTTCAAGAAGTGAAGTTCTTGGGTCATGTGGTTAACAAGGATGGAATCCATGTAGACCCCAGCAAGATTGAAGCGGTAAAGAATTGGGATACACCCAAAACACCATCAGAAATCCGACAATTCTTAGGATTGGCTGGATATTATCGACGGTTTATTGCGAACTTTTCAAAAATCGCACAACCGTTGACCATGCTAACTCAGAAAGATAAGAAGTTTGATTGGGGACATGCACAAGAACAAGCTTTTCAAACGTTAAAGGAAAAGCTGTGCAATGCTCCAATACTGTCTCTCCCGGACGGAACAGACGACTTGGTGGTGTATTGCGATGCTTCGCATCAAGGATTGGGATGTGTGTTGATGCAGAGAGGTAAGGTGATTGCATACGCCTCACGACAACTAAAAGGGCATGAGAAGAACTACACAACCATGATTTGGAGTTGGGCGCTGTAGTTTTTGCACTTAAGATATGGAGGCACTATCTGTATGGAACTAAATGCATCATCTATACCGACCATAAGAGCCTTCAACACATCCTAAATCAGAAAGAGCTCAACATGCGACAACGGCGATGGGTAGAATTACTTAGTGACTACGATTGCGAAATCCGGTATCACCCGGGGAAAGCAAATGTGGTGGCTGATGCCCTCAGTCGTAAAGAACGCGTAAAACCATTACGTGTTCGAGCCTTGGGATTGACTATTCAAACGAACTTGAAAGCTCAAATCCAAAATGCGCAAACTGAGGCTCTAAAAGAAGAAAACCTTGCGGGAGAAGAATTCCGAGGGTTGGATAAACAGATGAATCGCAAGGATGACGGCGTACATTACTTCATTGATCGCATATGGGTTCCCAAATGGGGAGATGTACGTACATTAGTCTTGGATGAAGCACACAAGACTCGATATTCTGTTCATCCCGGTGCAGACAAGATGTACCATGATCTGAAGGATCTGTACTGGTGGCCGGGTATGAAGAAAGACATTGCTCTATATGTGAGCAAATGCTTGACGTGTTCCAAGGTTAAAGCTGAGCACCAAAAACCATCGGGATTATTACAACAACCCGAAATTCCCGAGTGGAAATGGGAGAACATCACAATGGATTTTATCACCAAACTCCCGAGAACACCAAGCGGGCATGACTCGATATGGGTCATAGTAGATCGATTAACAAAATCAGCACACTTCTTGCCTATCCGAGAAGACTATAAAATGGATAAGTTGGCAAGATTGTATATCAAAGAGGTTGTGACAAGGCATGGAGTGCCAGTGTCAATCATATCCGACCGAGACAGCCGATTCACTTCACGCTTTTGGCAGACGTTGCAGAAAGCGATGGGCACTCGATTGGATATGAGTACAGCCTATCACCCCCAGACTGACGGCCAAAGTGAACGCACAATACAAACAATTGAGGACATGCTACGTGCGTGTGTCATTGATTTTGGTGGTAGTTGGGACACTCATCTACCGTTGATAGGGTTTTCCTACAACAACAGCTATCATACTAGTATTGGGTGTGCACCATTCGAAGCGCTGTATGGCCGAAAATGTAGATCACCTGTATGCTGGGCCGAGATTGGCGAGAGTCAGCTAACAGGTCCTGAAATCATACAAGAAACAACCGATAAGATTTTCCTAATCAAAGATAGACTTAAGGCTGCTCGAGATCGCCAAAAGAGCTATGCCGACAACCGTCGGAAACCGTTAGAGTTTAATGTTGGTGATCGAGTGTTACTTAAGGTCTCTCCCTGGAAAGGGATGGTTCGGTTTGGAAAGAAGGGGAAGTTAGCCCCGAGATACATTGGACCATTTGAGATCACAGAGAGGATCGGTCCAGTGGCATACCGGTTAAGGTTGCCACAAGAGCTGGGCAGTGTACATGATACTTTCCATGTATCAAACCTTAAGAAGTGTTTAGCTGACGAATCACTTCACGTGCCTATCAAAGACATCAAGATTGATCAAAGTCTCCATTTTGTGGAGGAACCTATTGAGATCATGGGCAGAAAGGTCAAGAAGCTGAGACGCAGCAAGATACCTATTGTTCGTGTGAGATGGAATTCCAAACGAGGTCCAGAGTTTACATGGGAACGTGAGGATCAAATGAGACACAAATATCCTCATCTGTTCGAGGATGACACTTTTGGACCTAGCACCAGTTGAATTTCGGGACGAAATTCTCTCAACTGGGGGATACTGTGACACCTCACAAAATCAAGCAAAGAAAATTGTGGATTACTGTCACATTAGTGTGACAGTTCAGATGATACAGATGGATTTAACAAACAAATTCTTAGAAACATTCAAGATATTCCCAAATCAGAAAGGAAACCCAAGATTCTTCTTGTTGAAGATCATGTGGTGAATGAGATGGTATGAAGCAACTGTCGCCAGTAGACCGTCAATCAACATCAAGCTCGAGAACTCATCGTGTGTATTGATTAGCCTCGTGTATGTTCATAATCTGTGTATCATGTTAATCGAGTTATCTTCATGTACATGTTTCATGTGTGTTAATTATCTGTACGTATTTATTATTTTTATATGTATATGTCATCTTAATGAATTTTTCGTATACTCGTTTATAATAAGAATCAATAATAATAATAATAATAACAATAATAATAAAAATGATAATAATAAGAAAATAATAACAATAATAATAATAATAATAGAAATAATAATAATAATATTAAGTCCAGGGGGGTGTTTTGATATTCTTGAAACTATAAAAACAAAGTTAAAACATGAAATAATAAAAATGAAACCGCAGGGACTGAAATGTAAAATATCAAATTACAAAACCAACCCCCCGCCCAAAACCCCGTGATTCCGGCAGCACTATTCCGGCCGGACTCCGGCCAACCGCCGGCGAGCCCCAAAACCCATTAAAAACACGATTTTAACACTCCAAATTAACCCGAATCGTTTTGTTGATCAGATTCGAACACTAAGCAACCGAAAAACGCGTATAACGGTCGATTAAACGGCTAAATCCTTTTCCACTTTATTCCCGACCAAACTCAACGGCTAAAACACCCACTGAAACACCACTTTAATCAAATAATACTGTCAACTCGAGCATTAACAACCTGAAAATCGAATGCAACTCCTAATTACAAACAAAACACACACACACCATTACTGATCACCATCTTCATCTTCGAACCTGCAACTAATCGAACCACCACCTTTCGACCCATATACACTACAATTAACATAGGGTTTTCAATCCTCAACCTCATTCAAAGCTTCCTGTGCAATTAATTCAAGTTTCATCAGTGTTTAAGTCCTTTTCGATTTCAAGAAAACGCGGCTTGTTCTTGACTGTTCTTATCATCAAATCGACACAATACAGGTAATTAAGCACATCATTCTGCTCGTTTCATCATGGGGAACAAAAGCCCCATGAATTTGATCATTAACATTATCGAATTCGAGTTCAATTTGACCCAAATCGAATTAGGGTTTATATCAATTTGGGGGAAACTGGGTTCGCGGGTTAAAAACAAATGAAACGAGGATCTGTTGCGGCTCAGGCCTTTGGTTCAGCGGAATGTGTGTGGGGTGGTGTGTTAGAGGTCTCGGGTTCGAACCCGAGCCTCTGCTATTTTTTTTAAAAACCCTTTTTAAGCCTCTAAAAATTATGGAAAATTTTCTAAAAATCATAAAATAAATTTTATAAATTTTTCTTATTTAAACCTTACAAAATTACTTTCTGTGAATTTACTTTATTTGAAAAACATTAATAATCTTTATAAAATATTAGTTATAAATAATACAAATAATGATTTTTGTTATAAAAATATACATTGTATTGTATTTAATGGTGAAATAATCGTGGAAAACCATAGAAATTAAACAAATATATATTTTCACAAATCATTTATAAATGTAATTATAGGTTATGTTTTATATTTAAATCAATAAATTATTATTGAATGATAAGAATACAAAGAACACATACATATATTTCTTTCAAATAAATCAAAAATACAAACAATTTCATTACTTGTCCAAAATCCCATAATTCGATTTAAATCCTAATATCATTAGGTATAAAATCAAACACAAGTAAATATAATTAATCGTGGACATCAAACCGAACCAACTCGAATTCAATCAAACATATCTATTCACACTGAGTATGTTTTAAAGGATTAGTTATAATCAATAATAGGTATTGATCGTATCTGAACGTGCATTGCTTGATTCTGTGAAGTCTTTGTGCATTACAACAGTTCAAGGTGAGTTTCGTGGCCCCTTTTTATGTTTATACAAGTTTTTGTTGTTTTCAATCAATGGGGGAAAAGTATGCTCACCTGTTTTCAATGCTGTACACTGTATATTCTGTTTTCATACTTGGAATCAACGTGATACTGTTTTGCATGCATACATGGTGTTATTTTGGGAACACTCATACAACCATTAATTCCCGGGTTTGGGAACCAACGGTTAGGTATTGGTAGTACTACTGGGTTGACACCCCCACCCTCGACAGATCGGTTTAACTTGTGAGTTACCGACTACAGCTGCCAGCAATCAGGCCATGGGTGAATATATTCCGTCAGATTTATATGCATAACGTCATTAGGTTTGGTTGTCTTTAAACACATGTTATGTGGTTTGTGCTTGCAGTATGATTCCATATCAAATTATATACAGCATCAAATGTTTTAAATTTAAACCTGCGGAACTCACCAACATTATGTGTTGACATTTTTGAGCATATATTTTCAGGTGAACATAATCAAAGAGGATAGCTAGTGCAGATGCCTTAGCAGAGACCTCAGGATTTCAATAGATTTGCATATGTAATATTTGTCGTTTGTTTCCATATTTGAACATTGTGTATTTGGATTTAGAATCAATAAGACTATGATAGTCGTGGAACTGACTAACCACGACACAAGTCACCATTGTGTCGGGGGACGTCATGACACGAGAAGATTGCATGTATTATATCTCTGTATTATTACCAAGTGTTATGACGATCCCGTCCGTCGCATCCTCGTGTTTCCGCTCTAAGCGAGGGTGTGACAAAATCTAATCAAATTCTTGTAATTGATCACATCTATACACTCGTTTCATTATAGGGAATAAAAGCCCTATGTTTAATTCCATTAACACTTTCAAATCGATGGTCAATTGATCAAGAATCGAAACTAGGGTTCTTAGTTTGGGGGAAAGGCTTTCGGGTGTGTTTAAAAGTAAATTGAACCTTGTTCTATCGCGGCCACGGCCCTTTGCCCACCGGTTCCATGCTCACTTGACAACCAGGAGGTCCCGGGTTCGACCCCGGGCACCTCCGTTTATTTTTTATGGGCTTTTTAAGCTTCTAAAAATTACAAAAAAATTCCTAAAATTTTTAAAAATCATTTTATGAACTCTGATTATTTTTAATCATCAAACTTAATTTTCTGCAATTTATTTATAAAAATATCTTTAAATTTTATTTAAAACTCTAAGAGAATGTTATAGCTAAAATCTAGACTTAAAATACCAGTTTATTATTCCAACCATTGTTTATTTAACTGGTCGATTTAATCGTGTTTATTTTTAGTTAATTACAAAATCTTAACTTAACTTTATAAATAATATTAAATTTTTATAAATATTATTCTTGTCTCGTATTTTATAATCGTTGCTACAAAAATTGACATCGTTTGTTAAATATAAATGACAAAAACCCCAAACCACAAATAAAACCCTAAACCTCGATTTAACGTTGATCGTATTATTAAACTTAAATATTGTAACATATATATATAATCGACACCGAACCGATTTGTGAGACGCGAAACCGTACAGTTATTATATTTATAATTAATAATTGATATTAATTATATATATATATATATATATATATATATATATATATACTGAATGAAACACAGGATAATTGGAAAACCGATTGAATCAAGTTTTATTGAAGATTTTAGATCAAAAGATAAGAAATATATGAATATTAACAAGAACAATGAAGAACTTGATGAATAAAGATATGAACATTCAAAGACCCCAATAGATCTCATAGAATATCAAAATTACACCTCCTATATCTATTTGGTTCAAACAAGTCTTACCCTAATTGCCATTAACACTTTCTATATATAGCCTAATGACTATAGGCTAATTGCAATTAGGACCCTAAACAATAATAAAGACTAAAACATGACAATAAAAACCACATTAAAACCTTCTATTTTAGTCTAAATTTGTAATAAATATATTTTGTCTAAACAAAATATATTTCTTCAACTCGAAGCTCCATTGTCTTTCTTAACTTGAACGTCACACGTCAAACCATTGTTCGAATCCGTCAACTTGAATTGGCGTTGACTTTACTAAGTTGATAATATTAGACTATTTTTCAGGTCCAACAATACTCCCCCTTAGTCTATTATTATCAACGTCTTGCATCTAGTTCAACCTCGATCTGGAAAGCATCAGTCTTAACTCATGACTCAACAATACTCCCCATATACTGATGCTTGCCAGATTCACTTTACTTCACCCCCCAAAAAAAATTTAAGATGGAATTGTTGCCTATTCTGTCGCTGATTATCGTGAATCAATGGATAACCCGAAGCCTTTCGTTGTGATTCTCCCCCTCCAATGTAGACCCTCCTAATTATAGGCATAATATAAGGCTTGAACTCCAACTAGTTGCCAACAGATAACCAACTTTTCACAAAGATCATTGACATTAAGGCATGCTTGATCAACTTTTGAGCCTTCTCTCCCCACAAAAAATATAAAATTCTGATTAACTCCGTCTTGCGTTTCATAACTAGACCAATAATCTGAAGCTTGTCATGGTGAATCTCCCCCTCAATTGTAGATCCTCCTAACATGTAGGCAAATGATAAAGGTTCGACACACCAATTATCTCATAACAAATAATTGGCTTCATTACAAACACGTTTGACTTCGTTACATACGCCCAAATCAAAATTGTCTCGGCCCATAAGAGAAACAGTTAACATCCGGCCAACTTGAACACATCATTTTTTTATTATACTGATCTTGGCCCAACTGATTAAACGATAACTTCCGGCCCAACAACTTTAGTTTCACTGGCCCACTGATATGTCAAATAATTCCCAGCCCAAACAGCGCGACCCAATGAATTTACTCAAAATACCCGGTCAAAATAATACGAAACCAACTCCAACGAATAAGGCCAAAATTTTTAACGATAACTCCCGGCCAAATAATACGAAACTTTAATAAATCATAACATTTTGTTTTGCATCTAGATAAATTGTTTATTAGAAGCAAGCTCAATAAACATTGACAAATCCATCTGCCTATTGGTGTAGGCTATAGTCCCGTACCATAACAAAATAAATTGCGTCGCCCCACTATGTTGTTGTTTAGATAGACCGGCCAATGGACATATTAGCAGCCCATGTCCATTCTTGTTAATATGATATCTGATCCAAAAAAAAGTTGTAAGGTTGTATACCTTCTTCTTATTTTACTTTAATCAATATTGGATTTCAAAGACTTCTCTCTGGAACACTTCACCTCACAAACACAAAACCCGAACACTTTCAAACCTATTTCCAGCTGCCTCCCCCTTGGCCAATATTACCATCTCCGACCACCTTCCCCTCTCCGGTGACCTCTTTGATACCGACGAGGAGATCAGACGACGAAGAAGGGCCACAATACATCGGTGTGTTTAGTGGCTGCTACAACAGCTTTAGTGGTGGTTCCTAACTGATCATGGGCGGTCGACGACGGCAGCGAGGCTGCTAGAGCTGCTTGACAGCGGTAGTTGGGGGTGGCCATGGTATGTAATAAAGGTTTATGTCGGTTCAAGATCAAACACAGAAACATAAAAACACAACACAAACAGCTTACTTCTCTCTCTACTATTTCTTTGCTCAGATATGTTGTGTGTTGTTTGATATGGGTGTTGGTGGTTGTGGTTGAGGTGTATGATGGTGGTGGTGGTCGATCTGGATTCTGTTGTGTGGTTTGGGTAGGTTGGATGCGGTAGTGGTGGTGGTGTTTATGGCTGATGATGGTGTGAAGATGGAGGTGGGTTGGTGACGGGTTAAAGGGGGTTGTGTGATGGTGTTGGTGGTCAGTGTGGCGAGTGGTAGTGGAGACGTTGGTAGTGACGGTGAAGGTGAGATGTGGTGGTGATGCGGTGGCAGAAATTGGGGGTGAAGGGGTGGTGATGAGTTTTGATGGAGGTGATGCAAGGTGGCAGCAGGCGGTGGTGGCTGAACCCTAGATCTGTCTTTATTTTATTTTTTTTTGTTTTTTTTTTTTTTTTTTGATAAAACTGAAGATTTGCTTGTAAGATAGATGTGGTTTTGTTGTCGGATCTGTTGTTGTTGCTTGTTGTAGGTAAATTCGCTCGAAGTTCATAAATTTGCTGGATTTGGCAAGTGTAGTTTCGCTGAAAACACTTAGTTTCGCGGGTAGGTTCACCGGAAAACCTTAGTTTCGCCGGAAAACTTGAACTTTCGTTCATAAAAATGAGTAGATTCGCTGGATGAGTTTATGAAGCCCTCAAGAACACCAAGAACACACGCACAACTGTGTGTGAGAGAAAGTTATTCAGTTCCGAAATTTTCTTTTGATTTCTTGTAAAATATGTGATAAGGAATAGATTTTGTTTAATAACAAGTGTAGATCTACAACAGATTGTTGTAGATCTGAAGATTTTGATAAGAATTTAAACCTCAGATCTGGTTTCTCTCTCTAGAAACCCACCAGATCTACTTCCTCTCTCTAAAAATTCCCAACTTTCTCTCTCTACAAAACTGATTGTAATCTTCAAAATCAACAACAAAATCTTCACAAATGATTCAAAATGGATCTATATTAGGCTCTGATACCATATTGTTGGTCCCAAACAGCCTTGAATCAAGTTTTATTGAAGATTTTAGATCAAAAGATAAGAAATATATGAATATTAACAAGAACAATGAAGAACTTGATGAATAAAGATATGAACATTCAAAGACCCCAATAGATCTCATAGAATATCAAAATTACACCTCCTATATCTATTTGGTTCAAACAAGTCTTACCCTAATTGCCATTAACACTTTCTATATATAGCCTAATGACTATAGGCTAATTGCAATTAGGACCCTAAACAATAATAAAGACTAAAATATGACAATAAAAACCACATTAAAACCTTCTATTTTAGTCTAAATTTGTAATAAATATATTTTGTCTAAACAAAATATATTTCTTCAACTCGAAGCTCCATTGTCTTTCTTAACTTGAACGTCACACGTCAAACCATTGTTCGAATCCGTCAACTTGAATTGGCGTTGACTTTACTAAGTTGATAATATTAGACTATTTTTCAGGTCCAACAAAAACCGATCTTTTGTGCTTACAATTACTTGTTGCTCTACACTCGAGGTGAGTTTACAGCCCCACTTTTTACTTATATACTCTTTTGGGGGAGAGAAACATGCTGTTTTCATAAACGTTACATTACATTAGATTTTTGTAATACTGCATATACTTGATACTATGGTGTATACTTGCCCAACGGACCGTTAATATGGACTTAGTGAGGTAATTGTTAGTAGTACTACTGGGATTGACATACCCCACCTGGGCTAGTCGCGCTAGCACAACGTTCGTCAAACGGGTGAACGGTTAGCCTAATTACAAGTGTTGTGGTGTGTGATCCACATTCGGGCCTGGTTTATTATTTGATTACATGTCAGCTCGGCCGCGCCTTCATACACATAGTGATCATTATGGACTAGCTACCCATTATATGCTTTAATTACAAAATCCGGGAATTTCATTATACTTGACGGATTACTAAATCTGGGGATTTCATTATACTTATCGGATTAATAAATCCGAGGATTTCATTATACTTATCGGATTAATAAATCCGGGGATTTTATTATACTTATCGGATTAATAAATCCGGGGATTTCATTATACTTATCGGATTAATAAATCCGGGGATTTCATTATACTTATTGGATTAATAAATCCAGGGATTTTCATACTTGACAGATTACATAATCCGGGAATTACATACTTGACGGATTACATAATCCGGGATTTTCATACTTGACGGATTTCATAATCCGGGAATTACATACTTGACGGATTACATAATCCGGGAATTTCATACTTGACGGATTACATAATCCGGGAATTATATTTTTACCGGATTACATAATCCGGGGATTTTCATTACTGATAATTACTGTTTTCTGATAAACCTGTGAACTCACCAGTCTTGTACTGAGATTTTTGCATGTTTTCTCTCAGGACATTGATGTCGCACGTCTAGGAGCACAGCATCCACTGCATGTCATTCCGCGTTCATCTCAAACTGTTTTCAAGATTTAATTTGCATTTACTTTACATAAATTGGATTGGACGCGTGTTTGCGTGTTCCAAAACTATTGTTAAATGTTGTCCTGTTTTCGCTTCCGCACAACTTAAATATATTTGGTTTGTTTCATTAAAATTAAACAACTTATATGATTTGTAATTATCGAGTCGTTTGGTGTAACTGATGCTTATCTGAGATCCTGGTTATGTCACACGCCTGACGGTAAAACCCCGTTAGCGGATTTTGAGGGTGTGACATACACAGACAAAATAAATTCAGTGGTTCACCAATAGCACCTACATCACCCGTTACACCATAAAACACAATGGATCCTCCCTCATCACCTCCCACTACGGGTCAAACAACACCACCCAAACCTTTACCCACGTTTACATCAACATCGGAAACTGAACCAACCCATACCCCATTACCTACAAGTACCTAAACCGAACATTCTTTTAGCTTTGACCCATCAGCACCCATTCCGCCCTTTTCATATTTCTTCCCAACAACCGGTCAATCATCATCGTCTAAACCAGTACCAACACCACAACCATATCAATCCAACCCATCCATATTTCATACTCCCCCTACCTCTCAGATGCAACCGGATACACAATACCAACAATATCAAGTTGTACAAACCTCGGGAGCAGGAGGAGCTGGTGTTGATGGTGGTTATGGTGATGAATTTAGAAGATATGAGGAAGAAGGGTACACGTACGAAGGAGATACTGATCAAGGAAATTATGCTTACAGTCAAGGACAAGATATGCAAGGATATGGGAGACCACAACCACAAGTTGTGCAGCAACAAATTATACCACCACAAATACAACCCCAAGTGAGGCCATATGGGCCACAGTTTCAAGAGCAGATTCCTCCAGAACATGGGGGAGCAATCTTTCAACCACCGTTTCAGCAATTCATGCCTCCAGGACCACAAGTTCAAAGACCAATTCCTCAGCGACCAAGAGTTAGGTTGGGTGTTCCACGAAGGCATAATTGGGACGCTGCTAGGGGTATTGAGGCATACTTTCGTCCAATCATCATAAATAATCCTTCATCAGTGGTCATTCCTCAAAACAATCAAGGGAGAACGTTTGAAGTCCAAACAAATTCACTTCAAAGTTTGCCAAAGTACAAAGGGTTAGCAACGGAAGAACCTTATTTTTATTTGGAAGCTTATGACTCAATTTGTAACACAATTGGTGGTCAAGGATTTTCTGCGGATGATGTCAAGTTGGTGTTATTTCAGTTTTCATTGGAGGATAAGGCAAAGAGATGGTTTTACACTTTGCCATCCACTTCAATTTATACATGGGGTGAGATGCAACAAAGGTTTTTGGAAGAATTTTTCACAGCCCAAAAGACTAACGATGCTAGGAGAAGCTTGAGAAGCTTCCAACAACAACAAGGTGAAATGTTTCATGAGGCGTTTGAGCGGTTTAACATGATGATCAAGAATTGTCCTCATCATGGAATTGAGTTATGGGAGTTGTTGAACGCTTTTCACGAGGGGCTTCATTCTGAAGATGCCCGGGATTTAATGTCTATCACAAATGGTACATTTGGTACAAATTACGAGCAAGACGATTGGGCATTTTTGGAACAAATGGCGGTTACATCAAAGAGGAAGGCTCAATCATCAAGACGAACACGACCGGTCATTACACGAGCTCCAGTTCACGCAGTGGATGATGGTAATGTACAAGCTACAAATCAAGTTTACAATATTTGTACAAATTGCAATGAGTTAGGGCATACTGTGGATTCTTGCACGGTAACTTTTGAACAAGTGGAGGAAGTGAATGCTATTCAAGGTGAAGGGTTTGGTGGAAGAAATTACAACATGAATTCAAATACCTATCATCCCGGTTTGAGAAATCATCCCAACTTCAGTTATAGGAATCCGGCCAATCAATCCAACCCGAATTTTCAAGGAAACACCCAAGGTAACTATGTGCCTCGCCAACAATTCAATAGTCAAGGCAATTACTGGGGTGGGAACAATCAAGGTTTCCAAAGGCAATCCCAACAATCGGGTAATGAGCAAGGTGGTTCAGCGGGTCATGTTACTTCAAGCGGGAATGAAGTTATGGATATTATTATGATGATGCAACAGGAGATGCAAAAGAGAAATCAGTTGGATGATGCTCGGGACCAAAAAGATGAAATTCGTGACAAGGCCATTCAATCTTTGAGCATCCAAATGGGCCAACTCGCAACAGAAGTAGCAAACTTGAAGAAGAACAAAAGAGAGCTGCCAAGTGATACTGTGGTGAATCCTAATCTACCAATCTAGTTCCAAGAGCTCAAAACAAGTACACATTAATGCTTTGGAATTCACATCTCAGGTAAGTGTTCCTTTGTTAGATAAATTACCCCTAAAACTCCCAGATCCAGGAGTGCCCTTGATTCCAATTCATATAGGAGACCTTAAAATTGACCGGACACTTTTAGATCTAGGAGCATGTGTTAGCATCCTCCCCGGGCATTTATATGACAAATTTGATTTTGGTCCATTGAAATATGTTGATACCCTAATAATGTTGGCTAACCAAACACCCATTAGGCCCAGGAGTATGCTAATAGATGTCATTATAAAGGTGAGAGATTGCTACTGCCCAGTGGATTTTCTGGTACTGGATTACACTTCTTATATTGAGAATGCACCACATTCAGTCATCTTGGGTAGACCGTTTCTAGCTACTGCACAGGCAGTCCTAGATTGTGAGCTAGGAATGGTGAACATGAAGTTTGGTGAGAAGGTTTTGAACTTAAATATGTTTTCTATTATTACTAACCCTTCTATCAAGGAATCATGTTTTGCTGTTGACATGTTAAAAGAAGTGAAAGAGGTTGCAGCTAAAGAAAAGAAGAGAAAGAGAAAGAGAAGAGCGAAGAAAAAGAAGGTGGAGAAGACGGTTGAACAAACTGAGATGGATAGTGAAGGTAAGAAGACTAGATGCAGCACACTTGTTGCACAAGTGTGGGGATGCGGGAAGGTGTGTCAAGTTTCCCGGCAAGAGTTGAAACATCCCACAAGGCCACCATAAGTCAAGCTATTCAGGTTGCATCTTCTCTTGTATAGTTTGTTTCTTGTTTTCTTTTGAGTAGTTCGGTTGGGTGGTAGGGTGGAGCTTATGATATGTTAATGTTTATGTGTAGGGGTTGAATTAAAGAGGTGTTAGTGTCATAAAAACAAAAAAAAAATATTTTCAACTTTTTGAGTCTTTTGTTTTGTTTATTTTGTTCCTTAGAAAAAACATACATTGGGGACAATGTATCCCAAGTGTGGGGATGAGGGGAATTTTTGAAGTTTTTAAAAAATTCAAGCAAAACATTGTGAGAATTTGAACACCTTGGATTAACTCCGAATGATGCATCGGCAACCTTTAATCATTCTTATTCTTGGTGAGAGTTGAAGCCACACTTGTAGATAAATAACATATTTCTTTACAAGAGTGGCAACGGGTGGGGGTGCACTAGAACTTGTGCTTGAATGCGATTTGAAGCCTTAGTTGAATGTGAATGTGAAAAGAATAAGGGCATTTAGGTAGCCTTGTCTTTGATGTGTGCGAGTGTGGGATTTGGGGGGTTGGACCTCATAAATTATATATATGAGCTTGGTTGTAAGAGGGGTGGGGGTTTGGACATTTAGTTGCCCAATTTTGTGCCTAAAAGCCTATAGTTTGTTACCCCTTACCTAGTTACTTTAAAATTCACCCAACTTGACCTAGTCTTATAGTATTAGTAGTTGTTTAGTAGTTGTAATCATCTTCAATGCTATGTTGAATGTTTGCGTGAATATTTCGTGTTTGTTTTATTGTTATTAAAGAAAAAAATATATATATATAAATTTTTTTGGAAAAAGCGATGAAAAAAAAAGACGAAAAAAAATAGAGAAAAACGAAGAAAGAAGAAGAAAAAAAAAGATTGAAGTTGAGTACCTTGTTCATAGTAGTAGGTTTGGTAGTTAGTTGTTTATGTTATTGTGTAATAAAAGACCAGGTTAAGTTTTCGCTTCTTCATATATATTTCATTTCCTACCCATACACCTAGCCACGTTACAACCTGGAAGTCCCTTTGATATGCATTCATATTTGGCATTTGTTAAGAGAAGGGTCGATTTAGGTACAAGCTTATAGTTGTGCAACCGCCCGTTTGCCACTCTCGCAAAGAAATGTGTTATTTATCTACAAGTGTGGCTTCCACTCTCACCAAGAATAAGAATGATTAAAAGTTACCGATGCATCATTCGGAGTTAATCCAAGGTGTTCAAATTCTCACAATGTTTTGCTTGAATTTTTTAAAAACTTCAAAAATTCCCCTCAGACCTCAATCCCGCAATAGATCTCAATCGAATAAATGTACCACATGTTAGAACAAAATATGAATATTAACTAAATTTCAAAAATATACCCCAATCGAACAACATGAATTAGAGTTAATCGAATATTTTAAATCGAATCGCCCGGTCTCACTAGTCTCTTTATATTTTTTTTAATTTTAATTGAATATTAATTGATTAATTTATTTTAGTTAGATAACTAAAGTTTTAAAAATACAAAAATACCCTCATATTTAACGGAAATCTTAACGGAGTTAGTGGAGTGGATTAAAATCGCAATATTTGATAAACTACAGTGACTGAAATGGTAAAAAAAAGTTTTTGGATTGAAATAACAAATTCAATAAAACATCAGGGACGAAAATAATATTTTACTCTATTTTTTTAATATATGAAGTGATATCCCCCTATGATTCTCTCTCAATTTCTTTCTAATTCTTTTTAGAGTAAATTACCATTTGCATCCTTAAGGTTTGGTGATTTTGACCATTTGCATCCCTACAGTTTAAAAATCCTCATATACCCCCTAACGTTTCATTTTGTTCCCATTTGAATCCAAAACTCTAACACCATTAAATTATTCATTTAACTCTCTTGTTAAAAGACTAAACTACCATTCAAATTAAAACCCCTAACCCACTACCCCCTTCTTTCTCTTTGGAGTCAACAACACTGTAGTTTTCGTCGGAGCCCTAATATGTGAACGGGAAGATGATGGTGGTATGCAGGTAGTGAGGTGGCGCACAGGCGGTGGCGGGCCGGAGGTGGTGCGTTGGTGGTGGTGGGCTGGAGGTGGTGTGCTTGGGGTGCCCGGCGGCGGGTGGTGTGCCACGATTTGAAGGTGTGTCGTCGGTGGTGCGTGTAGGGTTGGTGGTGGTCGGTGATGGAGATGGTTAGGAAAACAGGGGATGTGGATGGTGTTGGCAGTGGTGGTGTGGCGGTATTAAAGACTTCATACCCCAAAAACCACCCCCATCGTAACCTTCCGATCGTGATTTCCCCGCCGACAACCACCCTCCCGGCGACACCCATCCCCACCGACAACTACCCTCCTTGCACAACAGTCGCATCCGATTTGTGATGGTTATAGTGACTGATTTTGATGATTAGATTCGGTGATGGCGATGGTGGTCACCTGATGCAGGCGATGGTGATGGTGCACGATTTTGATGATTAGACCAGCTGGTAATCGACGATGGTGGTTGTCATGTTTTGCAGGTGGTGATGGTGGTTGGCGGGTGGTGATGGTAATGGTAATTTCACTGCTACCACAGCCACCACCATATTTCTAACGGAGGTGGCCTCGCAGGACCTAGTGGTGGCGGTTGGTTGTTTTGGGCCGGTGGTGGTGTGCCGGCAGAAAGGAAACGATGGGGAGAGGGAGGGGTGGGAAAGGTGGAGGCGACGGCGGAATGAGGAAGAAGTGGAGGTGGCGGTGGTTATTGACTCCAGAGAGAAAGAAGGGGGGTAGTGGGTTAGGGGTTTTAATTTTAAGTGCAATTTAGTCTTTTAACAAGAGAGTTAACTGAATAATTTAACGGTGTTAGTGTTTTGAATTCAAATAAGAACAAAAATGAAACGTTAGGGGGTATATAAGGATTTTTAAACTGTAGGGATGCAAATGATTAAAATCACCAAACCTCAAAGATGCAAATGGTAATTTACTCTTCTTTTTAAAAAACTTGGCCAAAATCCTTTTTGAAATAAAACACACATTTATGGAGTATAAATTTGGACCTATTCATGAATTCATGGACACAAGAAACCTTCTACATGACATGAGGTAAAACTTTTAATTCTATGTATTGCCCCTCCTAAATTTGCATATGCACTTCTAAAGTAAGTTATTTTACTAAGGGATAATTTTCTTATAAATGGAATTACCGTTGGTGAAGACGAGGGAATTCACGATTGTTTATTTAATTTGATTTATTCGGAATCACTAAGTCAAGGTAATTAATATTTTGATTATATTATTTCAATGAATAAATTAGATACGATCTTGAATTATGTTACAACCGCATTTATTTTACGTTCAATAACAAAGTTGTTGAAATGAGTTATTTAGAATATTTTTCACAAAAATATATTGTTACTATTTTGTAACACCCAAAACTTTAAAATAAATAAAAGAAAAGAAATAAAATGACAGTTTAATTAAGTTAAAAGGGTTAAAAACAAATAAAATAAAAATATATTTATATATGAATATAAAAGGGAATGATCACTTTTTCTCTCACTTTCATGGATTCATATTGTTTTTAAGATTAGATAGAGAAAGTCTCTCTATTTTAGTGAGAGAAAATTAAAGAAATCACAAAATATATGTTTTTTTCACATTTTTCATGGATCTAAGCTAGATCTTGGCTCTAATAGTGAACAATATGTTTTTATGTGTAAAGTTTCAAACTTTACATGTGTATATGTGTAGATCTCAAATTTTATCCTCGGTTCTAGGGTTTTGCTCAAAAGCTTCAAAATGTAAGTTTTAGATCCTCTTATTTATATCCATTTATCTACTTTTTGGACTGATATGTATACTCATGTGTTAAATATTTGTTAAAACTATGATTTCTTAAATAAAGGTGACATTTTTAGGAGGATAATAATGTTTTAACATGTTTTATGAAGATGTTTCATGCATGGGGTGTTCTAGTGATGAACCCTAGTCATATAAGGTCTAGATCTATGGAATAGAAATATGAAACACTGAATTAGGGAGTAGAAACACCGGACAAAGGCAGTAGGCTTTGTTCACCTGCATTGGTCCATCCTATTCGTATTGGTTAAGTGTTGGTCATCCGCATTAGTATTGTTCACCCGCATTGGCTATTATGCTTTGCATTGGCTATTATGCTTCGCATTCACCAAGGATTGGTCATCCGTGTTGGGTGTCTGCATTAGTATAGTTCACCTACATTGGTTACTATGCTTTGTATTCACCAAGTGCTAGTCATCCACATTGGGTGTCTGTATTGGTCTTATTCACCCGCATTCACTTTTACCGCACATTGATTGTTATCCAAATTGGTTACCAGTCATTCGCATCCACTATTGTTCGTATTGACTACTACCCGCATTAAGTTATTCATCCTCATTCAGCCTAGTACTTACACTAAGTTATTGTTACTCGTATTAGGTGACACTTAGGATATTTCCACTATGGGTTTGACTGTATTTACAAGCGAATATTTCTTTAAAATATGTATGACTTATATAAAAGTGTTATCAACGTTCTACGTAATGTGATGACATGAATGATATCTTATAAAGTACTACCTACGGTAAAGTGAAACGTTAAATAATAAAATGAATAACAGTGAAACCTAATGAATGTTACCCGAGCCCTAATGATGAATGAAAAGCCTTGCAAGCAACTACGGACTTTACTTATGTGAGTCAAAGGAAAGGATATGGGCCCTTATTCATGAGCAGGTTGCGTGCCTTGTAGTGTGGATCAACGTCAAGGGTTACCTACCACAACAAATACTTACTGACAAGGGTTGTAGCACTTGTTGTCAACTGTATGTTTGGGCTATTGCTTCGTGCAAAGCCAGTTTATGAAAGAGGAAAGATAATGAACGAAAGAAAGATAATGAATACGATAAAGAATGTAATGAAAGTCAATTTGGCTGTTATGAAAGATAAATGTGTATTCAATAAAGAAAATTAAAAAGTATATTTTCTATATTATTATAAAACTATAGCTCACTTGATAATACTGTCTTTGTATGCATATTAGTTGGTAGGAAATAATGGATGCTGAGGATGACAGAGGCTTGCCATTTAAAAACTGACATCCACTTTTTATAAATTAATGTCTTAATTTCAATAAATAGTGTTAATGCTTTTAGTGCAAGAACAATGTTTATTTTTCACAAGTATGTTTATGAATTTAATGAGATATCTAAGTTTTTCCCTTATAATGTTTATCTCAGAATGTATTTTGTAATGTTTTATGTTACGACTGATCAACTATAATAACTCCTAGGAATGTGGCCTTACATATTATTCTATGTTAATTTTACGACTTTGTTAATAATCCGTGTTTTTTAGTTTAAAGTTTTAAGTTTTGCAAGTCTATAAAGATCTGTTTTTGTATAATATTAAAGGTTATGTTTACTTATACAGTTGGATAAAATAAATCTAGAGTTTTATTTCATAACCACTAACTTGAACTCAACTATTTTATTATTTTCTTTTACGACAAGAACTGAACTCTAACATTCTAAACTTACGAAAACTCATGAAATAATGCAACACACTAGTCTGTAACAAACTTCTATTTAGGTTGACAAAATTGCGAGTAATTAAGAAGTTAGAGTATTGCCAAATTTGAACCTACGCTTTTAAGTTACGAATAACTTCGTTTTTATCTATGTTCAATTTACAAGTTTTACATGTTCATATTTGTTTTACACGTTTGAGTTTTACATGTTATTTTACGAGTTTTATGATATAACTTAACATATTCATGAGTTTATGAGTTTTACAAGTTTTACAAGTTTTTGGGCCATAAGTACAAGTTCATATCCTCATGACTACAAGATAAATGCTCAAGATATATGTTTATGATTACAAAATACATGCTCAGGTTACAAGCTTACATGCATACAAGTTACGAGTAATTTTCCTTACAAGCCCATATGTTTTATAATTTCAAGTATAATTACTGAGCGTCATGCTCAGGCGTATTTTTATGTTTCTTGTACGGCACGTTATCAAGATTGGAGCTGAGACGTATATGAGAGGTGAGAGTTTATGAGAAGACATGTGTAGTTAGTAAATGTAACAAATTATGAATTTGTTATTATTATAGAATAGTCTTTGAAATATAATTTTGTATAAATGACACGTCAGCCCGGGTTGGATTGTTACACACCGCATTCCGAATTAACCAATATCTTTTACATAGTGAAAATATGTATCAATATGTTTGTTTTCATCATGAAAAAGAGGATCATTTCTCTAGCAATTTGTTATAGCTAAATTTTCAATAGCTTCACTTTGTCACATCTGCACCTAATAAATTTCTTAGCCTGATAGCATGATACAAGCAACACAGATCACATGATCTGCTTTACAAGTTGGGAGAGTTCAAAGTAGTACACATAACTAAACTAGTTTAATGTTTGGTAATTGTAATGTCTAACTGTCATAAAAAATTGATAAAATGGCTATAGATTTCATACCTTTATATTATATTCTTTTGGCCAGAAATGTATAATTTATGGAAGTCCCAATAACATGTAGGGATTAGGACACATGGTTAAGTTAGCTATTCCATCTGATAAAGGAGAAACTATGCTTAAGAGCTAAAGATAACCTCTTTCCTTCTACAAAACTATGGAACTAGCTCTAGAAATTAAACAAAACTCGATAAAGAGAAAAAGCCCACTACGGTCGTTGACTTTATTGATAAGAAGAAAATACGATCAGGGTTTACCGAGAGAAATCTTCATGAAAGATTGTCTTAGTTGCTCAAGCTCCTCTTTCACTGCCTTCATGTTAGGTCTTTTCTTTCCCTCTAGCTCGATACACTCTTTTGCAAGCTTCGCCACATATTTAACATGCTCATTGATCCCATCTTTCTTCAAGTGGTCATCAAGAATTTGTATCAAGCAATTATCTTCCATTGATGAAACAAAAAATTTTGCTAAACCCATGTCACTTTCAGTCCCATCATATGAAAAGACTTTTTTACCTGTAAGTAGCTCCACAAGAACCATACCAAAACTATAAACATCACTTTTCTCTGTCAAAATTGCTGATCGAAAGTACTCAGGGTCTATGTATCCAAGAGTTCCATGCACCAATGTTTGTATGTGAGTCTGGTTCATAGGAATGCATCTTGAGATCCCAAAGTCAGATACTTTAGTAGTGTAGTCATGAGTTAAAAGTATATTTGATGATTTAATGTCTCTATGAATGATTTGTGTGGTTGAGTGAATATGGGCAATGGCTTCTGCAGTCTGTGTGGCTATATTTAGGCGCCTCTTGAACGTCATCAAAGATGTGCAGTCTTTGTCATGTAGGTGGTGGAAGACGGTATTGTTGGTCACAAACTCGGAAACAAGTAGAGGTGTTTGTGTTTCTAGGCAACAACCCAACAATTTGACGATATTTGGATGACTAATTTCTGATAGCATGATCACCTCATTTATAAATTGCTCGATCTGATTATTATCAATCGACATAGATTTTTTAGTGGCAACCATTGTTTTATTTTCTAACATACCTTTATAAACTATACCGTAACCTCCTTGACCTATGACATTGGTTTTGTGAAAGTTATTGGTTGCTTTTTCTAAAACTCTTGCTGTAAAAACCTCGGCCATGTGAGAGGGATTGTTTAGATTCAAAGAGAAGTTTCTGCAATATTAAGCCACCGTTTTTCTTGAAAAACATCTCTCTACTCTTCATGATCTTCCTTTGTTTGAGCCCCGAGTATAGTATAAGTGTTAGGATAACCGAAGCTACAACACCCATTACGATGCCTGCCAATCATAGAACTTTCCGTTAGAAAACGATTACAGCTCACAAAGTTGTGTAGCATCAATCTATATGAAAAGTACGTTACTCACCAATATATAAGGTATGTCAAGGTGACTTTGTAGCTTCTAAATAGGAACAACCACTTCCATGTTCTCTACCGTCGCCGCTCTTCCCACCAGGGCATGAGCAATTATAACTCCCATTGGTGTTAACACAACCATGTATGCAATCATTTAGAGCTCGTGTTTCACACTCATTGATATCTATATATACAACAAGAAACACTGTCGGTGCATATATTCATTGAAATCTTGTAACGATATTAACTACCACATAAAAAGCTATACCTTGACAGCCATTTCGAAGGTACGGGTTACCTTGGTACCCTGGAGCACAACGACATTTATACCCGTCTAATCTGAAATATGAGTCAATGCATACACTATTTTCCTTACAAATATACACGTTTTTCTTTTGTGAAGTTTCACAACCATCTCTCCCAACTGTCCATTCAAGAGCCACTGGAAAAGATCGATCTAGCATGTTATCAAAATCACTTACATAAAAGATATATTTATCTCTCTGAACAATAGACGCGTATGAGCAGTTATTGAAACTCCAATTCCCTACTTTCCCTATGTTTCTTTGTGAGCGGATAAAGAATTTTGTCACATAAGAAGGGATTGGGACCTGCCTGCAACCATTGCCAATACATATGCCATCAAATAAAAGTTCGCACTCGTTATTTGTTGTACTTTCTAGTATGCTGTATTCACCATCTATGGTCATCATTTCGGCTCTAGTGTCGCAACCAACAGTAGTTAAGAGGTTCATTGTGCTTGAGAGATAGAAGTTTCCCGACCACAGAGGCGAGTCTGACCCCTCAACTCTATGGGTGCTATTATAACATCCATAGGCCATTGGCAAAACACCATGCATAGAACCGTCAAGTGATATGTCTAAAAGTTTAAAAGTGTTACCATACAATGTCAGCGTCGTACAATTTACCTGATAATGTTTGTCCAGGTAGCAACCCTCTTCTATCCAAAATGGATAAGGGATCATAATGTTCCCACACTTATCTGAGCAGCCCGACAGTGATTGGGATTCCACTGCTTTCATTCTTGATAGCATCACGATCAATATTGTGAAAGGCTGAAGCAGTCTCCTCATCGCGATTAATATGAAACAACACTTGAAGTCTAGTTATGGGCTACTTGATAACCGAATTATAAGTTTCTATATATACTTGATAACTGAATACTGTTTATCACTTTAGATTTTCGGATCGTGAGATATTTCGCATTATATGTTGTGTTATAGGGTGTTTGCAAAAACTGCCTGGAGTTGCAAGATCTCACATCTGTATTTATATGATCGAACGAGAGGAGAAGCAAGATAATCAATATTAAGTGGCCGTTTACTTTGTTTTATTTCTAGATCATAAGCTGTTAAGATTTAGTGTTGTGCAGGCTGCAGGCACTTTGGAGTTCCTAAAACAAAGATGAATTTGACTTTGCTACTTTTGTTTTTGTATATTGGATGTTATTTAATATTACTGTTTGCATTGCTTTTTTAAGAAAAGAATATGAATTTGGGTCTCAAAAGGTCAATCTTTTGTCTGTTCATTGATGAATAACTCTTTGACCAACACTCAAATGTTCTTTAAATAAGTACCTAAATGTTATCATCAAGATATAATAAGATGCCAAAGTGCTTTGTTCACGATAAGGACATGATGGCTCTTTTTTCGTACTAAATTAGACTTTTATCGGAGTTGCAAAATCTCTTGGCAACAATACATACAATCCTTAGGCGCGCATACCTTGTACCTGAGTTCAGGAGTAAAAAATAGGTCGCGCATATGATACGAGTCAACCCGGCAGGAACATGAGTAACTGAGTTGGTGAACTAGAAGTAGTTAGTTGCTAGAAAGGGTGTTGAGTTAGTTAGTAGTTAACGACTCATTGTATAAATACAGTTGGTTGTAATGAGTATAGGTGTGTAGAAATTAATAAAATCCTTGTAACTATTCTTTTCATTATCTTGTTCATTCTATTGCGATAGCTAGTAGTTAACGACAGATCAGTTGGTTGTAATGAGTTGAGGTTTACAGAAACAAGTAAGATTATTGTCTCTATTCTTTTCATTATCTTGTTCATTTCATTGCCATATCTTAGGAACTATTCTCGTGATTGATATGTTATACATATCTTAGGTGTGCAGAAATGACGTGATTGATATGTTATGCTTAATAATTGATACGATATGCATATACTAAACAATCCTAACCAACTATGAGATAGCTACGGAAACAATATCAACTATAAAAATAAATATATATACAAAATATATATTCCGAATGTATATGGATATATTTCGTTAATACACCCCCTCCATGTGAGAAGTGGACGATCAGATGCACAAACTTGACTTGAATCAGTTGAACAATTGTCTTGGAAAGCCTTTGGTGTGAGCAAGAATGTGAAGAACTTGTAGCGCCAATGCAAACCTTTCTCCGAACAAAATGTATGTCAAATTTAACATGTTTGGTTCTTTGACGTTGAACCAGGTTTTCAGAGAGGTGGACCGTTGAAACATTATCATAGGAAATGATAGTGGCATCGCAAATGGGAACATGCAATTCAAGTAGAAGTTATGGAGTCAACTAGTTTATGGTGTTGTACTCGCAACACTCCTGTATTCAGCCTCGACACTAGAGCGAGATATAGTGTTTTGGCGTTTTGAGGACCATGAGATCAAGTTGTCTTTGAGAAAGACATAAGAACCAGATGTGAATTGCCTAGAGTCAAAGCATTCCCTAGTCGTCATCTGAATAGGCGGTTAGTTTGTAAGATTTGGAGGATTTAATGGTAACCATGTGATCTAAAGTTTTGTTGAGTTACCATAGGAGGCGTTACATGAATTGAAAATGTGGTTCCATCGAGGCGTGCATACATAAACAAACCCTATTGTACAACATAGGAAATGTCTAGTCTTGTAATGATTAAGTATTAGAGCATGCCAATTAAACTTCTGTAAGTGTGCCTTTCGATAAAGGTTCACCTACGGTGCCATTGAATTTAAATCAAGTGTCCATGAGGGATGAACAAGGTTTGCAATGTTGCATGTTGGCACGGGTAAAAGTATCAACAACGTATGACTCTTGAAATAGAAATAGACCTCTGTGTTTCGTGGTAACCGGTATGCCAAGAAAGTGATAACTGATCGAGATTTATCATGGCAAACTCTATTGATAATGATTGTATGATACCCAATGAAAATTTGTGATCCGGTGTTGTTAGTATTATATCTTCAACGTATACGAGTACGTATCCCATGTGTTGTCCCTTTTTGTAGACAAAAAGGGATGAATCGCTAGTGGTGCTACAAAAACAACACTTAATGATGTAAGTCACAAAAGCTGTGATACCATGCATGAGGAACATGTTTTAGGCCATATAATTTTTTCCTCAATCTACAAAAATGAGACGAATGTTCTTTGTCAGTGAAGCGTGAAGGTTGAAACATATAAACAGATTCGTTCAAATCACCATGTAGAAAGACGTTTTTGACGTCGAGTTTGATGGATGGGCCAATTACGAGATACAACTAGACTTAGCACTATCTGAATACAAGGGATTGAATGCATCAAAACAATCAAAGCCAACCTGTTAGGACTTTCCGTTTACCACAAGGCATGCTTTGTACCTTTGTAGAGAGCCATCTACATGAAACTTGTGATGAAATAACCACACACAACATATAATATATGCATTGGCAGGTCTACATACCAACACCCATGTGTTTTCTCTATCAACGCCCCATATTCATCGATCACAGCTTTATGTCAGTTTGGATCCGTTAAGGCTATGTGGTGGGATTTGGGTAGGGGAGAGATGCGGGTGGTAGGTTAAAGGGTACATTTGGTTTAGAAATTCCAACACGAGATCACAGGGTCATGTAATGTGTACGAAGGGTGGCAGGTGTGGTGAACATAAGAAATGGTCGAGGAGGTGCAAAAATCTTCCCACCCTTGAACTCCTTCAATCTATGTACATCTTTGTGCTTCTATCTTGCTATGGATGCATATGGATATGTTCAACAACATACATCTTTGTGCTTCTGATAAATACCTGCAGGTAGACCCAGCTGCCGTGGGCAACTCCAGCAGGGTTTTCGGGTCCAGCTTGACCCAGTCAAGCCACTTTCCTCAGATTATTTAGCAAGAGAGTGCGGAGGGAAGTTACAATTCAGTTTTGTTGTAACCTCCTGCACATGTAGTACTAGAAATACTACTGAAATAGGACCATTTCTCTTTTGTTTTGGGTTAAGTTTTTAGATCATCAGGTTATTAAATTCTGTGTTTTGTTTAGCACTTTGGAGATCAACCCTTGAATTGGGAATTTATTGTACTATTTTAATTGAGGTTAATCAAGCCGACTCAAATTCCATCAGCTTTCCATCTTAGCACTATCATGAACCTTCATGAAACCAAAAAGATGCAACATCTTCAGAGTCATGATGGAGAGGGATGCAAAAATGGCTGTGTAAATCTATTTGTTACCACCACTTCAAGAACAAAGAGAAACTAGAGGAATTAGAAATAAACGATAGGCACGTCTAACATCACAATCAGACGTCCAAACATCAGCCGTAGATGTGATTATGTGAACTCTATCGTTGACCTTTGCTACCGTCTAGACTCTATCATTGGCATTAGTGAATCAGGATGGAAGACAAAAAACATAGTATATAAAACTAATATAACAACAAAATATCAACTTCATGATGTAATCATGAGTCTAGACTCCATAAATTTTCTGATTAACCTGCATGAGAAAAATAAGAAATGTACAGAAAATCTTCTTCACTACAATCAAGTGATCACTATGACATTTAATTACGATAAGTACCCTATAATGAGCTTTATGGTAAACCTACATGAATATATAAGAAAAAAACACAAAATCTTCTCACACAGATACCCCCTGTTCCTTCTTCAAATGATCTCGCGCAAATCAAATATAGATTTCGATCACTATACGCTTAACCTTGACTGATATCACATAAAACCAATATAATCATGTTCTTGATTAAGGTTGCTTAGTAGATTTTGGATCTAATTGTGTTTTCTTGGGTGAACGTTTGAAACAATGTAAGCATTTAAAAGGGAATAACCAACAATCTCAACACAAAACCACCATTTCACAAGTTTCTTTTCTGAGTTGTCTTTGGAAACCATAGTTGCCAGTAAAACTGCATTCTACAGTGTAGCAAAACTAGCAGAGTACAAAGGCAAGTCGAGTAATGGCAGGAGAGGAGATGAACAAACAATTGGGATTTACATGCCTTTGCTCTCGATAGACTGATAAACTTTATCAAAACGTAAGGCGAAACTGCAATTGTAAGCTTGAAAGAATTGTAAAGAATTATGGATTGATTAGCTAAGCAGGAACCTGAATACGTCACCTAGAGAAATGATGCCTTCAACCCGCTTGCTTCCAGCTTCCACAATCACAACTCGTCTTACCCCTGACCCAAAACACAGATGAGGTCAAATAGTCAATGCAATTTTATTTTATTGCACAGAGCACAATAAGCAGGCTATTTGGCAAAAAGTAAAAAACATGTCACTCAAGAAAAAAAAACCCCATTTATGAAATCCACAAACAGTTTGGCAGTTTGATGGGAGACGAATAATCACTCGACTGAGATTATATAGAAGTATTACCAGTGGATCAGCAGTTGGATGTAAGAGAAGGAATAATATGCAAACATATGTAACATATTTAAGTATAGCCCTGATTCACCAAGCTCCTCAACTAGAGGTGGCCATTCCGACCCATTAACTTACAAATGGGTCGATTTTGGGTTAGTATCATCTTGACCGGATCAAATGGGTAATAAATATATAGATTAAATGGAAATAGGTCATATGGTTTGGATGCATATGACCTCATCCAAAAAATTATGTTATATTCAACTAATATATAACACTTACAATCATATTTGATATACTAACTATTTACAAACAAGTCAAGTGTTTTTTGCCCAAAAAAGGTTTCGGACCAACCCAAGCCTATTGGACCAGCACAAAGTTACATGATTTGTCCCATGCCTGTTACCCAACCACCCTTTTTTGCCACACGGGGTGAAAATCAAACAAAATCATGTATTATTACAAGACTTGGATTATTTAACAATATTGTTTTCACAATCATAATTAGGCTGCTAGTTGTTTACGAAAGAGTTTCAAAACGGGCCTGCTAGTTGTACTAAAAGTTGATCTTTTCAATTTCAGCCTGTCTGACTCTTTACCCACCCATCTTGTCACCCCCATACGGAAGTATTGGTGCTTCAAATCCCCAAACACACAATAAGCCTTTTAGGTAATCATACCACACAAATGTTATGGTGGACATAACAGCTATATACTACATTTCCAAGAGCTTAGAGCAAAATATAAATTATTTCAAATTTTAGTTAAGTAAGATTACGTGTTGTGTACATTAATACTTTAATAAAAAATGTGAGCAAGTACCTGGCTTTGCCAATCTTTCCATGACTTTATGTAGAGAATCGGATTGTAGGCACATGTGGCATCTTTGTCCATTTGCCCCATAAGAAAACGGTTCTTGTCCCAGCTGCAAAGCCTGAGATTACCAGACATCAAAGACAATTTGTAAAAGATAAATTGAAAATTTTACATAAATGAACACTGAAAGCCTGCAGGAGTAGGATCTCTTTACAATGGAGGTGGCAAAATAGGAAGGTCAGGGGATTGGTGTAATGGGCCAAACAAGTTGGGTTGAAAGGGGTGATAACTTTGGTATGGTTTGGGTCAACTACAAACACTTAGGTCCAAGATATTTACCTTTTTGTTATACAGAAATAGCTGTCAAATATGAGTACAGAAGTTATATTATTATAATGATATATAAAAAATAAATTTCGCGCGACTCATGAAGTTATCACCAGTTCACCCGTTTGAACCATTTCCTATTTACCATTTATTTTAATATTACCCATCTGCCTAAATCAACCAATTCATAAGAAAATACGTTGATATTGCCACATCTACTTTAAAGATACTAGTTGACTTGAGAATAAAGGGTTAGATGACATAATACTCACCTGATGAATAGTCATTTCCTCAAGGTTAATGTGTGTGTAGATTTTGTCTTTTGCTAAGGCAGTTATATCACTGTCAAAGAGTAACCAAGACGGAATGAACTAGGCTAAACTCAATAAGACAATGTCAATAAATTAAGGATACATAAAGAATTAAAGATAGACTACCTTCGAGAGTATACATCCAATAGTGAGTCGTTGTCGTCAACAATGGGAATGGAGCTAACATCAGCTGCAAAAGGAAGCGATATATATGTAAAACTGTACACGGTTACCCTTTTAAAAATATCATACAACATTTTTTTCAAAGTTAGTGTTTGTGTAAATTTTGCTTCTGGTTACAGACTGATTGCACCTTTATAAAGATTATACAACCTTTGTGATATACTCATATCTAATTGACATAAGACAAACCTTGCACAAACAAATTTAGGGCTGCACTAAGAGAAGAGTTTGGTCTTAATATTGCCAACGGCTGTCTATTTGATTCACCAATTTTTGGAACCCATGTGCCAAAAGGAAGGGAACAAATTGGCATTTGCAATATGGGCAATGAACTTGCGGAATGTCTGAAGTATCTGCAAACAACTGGATTAAAAGATGCACTTTTTAGTAAGGTAGAATAATAGAAAAAGTTCACAATTTTCAAACAATAATCAAAACCTTACGTTTTAGTATTTCAGAAAGTGAAGCAAGATATAATAGTTGTGGATATGAACCATCATCTGAAGTTGAGTGAGTGACTGGAACTGTAGCTATTTGATTCTGCAGAATCTTTAAAGTCACATCTTTCAAATTTTCATCCGGCCCAACCTGAGCAAACAAAATTGATATACACACCACATTAAAAACAAATTACAAAATATCAAAGAGTTATTTAGAGCTCTCATTACAAACCAGGGAATTAAATTTTCAAAATAATTGCTCACCTGCACTAGTCGTTTAGAAAATATTTTACCATGTTCAATAGTTTGATTAGTCAGATATAGTTTTGCTTGTTTCCAAGCAGATATAGTATGGGTCTCAAGTTCTTCTTCTGTCAGATTGGATCCATGCTTACCAAGCTGCAAATAAAATTAACAATCAGCCATTATAATCGAATGATATTATGAATAATGCTATTTACCATGCATTATTAACTCTTTAATCACCCTTTACACACCACGATTATTCTAAATGGAGAAAAATCTATAGAAAAAAGGCAAGTAGGTAACCAAAGATCCTAATTTTGACATGTTGGAAATCAGGCCAAGAATTGACAAAACAAACACTAGAACTGTTGAGCAACTACGAGGCTCTTTCTTTATATAATTAACCAAAAAGAACTTTCTGGATACATTACCCAAGACCCCCTATTATACTAATTGGGTTCTCCACTACCTATTTATATGCTTTCTTTGTTATAACTTCACAAAAAGAACATGCTTCTTCATTCTTTTCCTCCACTTGGTACAATCGTGCAAAATGCCCATGCATCTATATTCATAGCATCTAAACTCGCTTTTATCTTTACTTGCACCTCAGTTACATCAGTCTTCATTGGATTGAAACTGGCCTCTTCTTTGTCCACGGCTATCAAAGCCCCCTCCTTCTCGGTCATGAGTGTCAATTCTTGATCTTACTTGCCCTTCATCCTTTGGAAAAAACAAGCTTCCTCGACCTTCAAGGCTTAATACAAGACTTTTGAACTTAGCTAGTATATGCCACTTTACTAGACTGAAAAGTCATTGATCGTCCCACTTCCCATATCTTAAGCATCTCTAAATCACCCCTCAAATTTGTAAATGTGCTTTCTGAACTTGATCTGCTCCAAGATACTGAACTAGATTGATAGCCCTACATCTTTCATGTCTTGTGCTTTGCAACTTGCAATATAATGTCTCCAGGCAAGGTTTGATAGATCAATGCTTCAGTTATGTACTTCTTCTCATCTACCGTAGCTCCCGTGACCGAATCTATTTTCTTGCGGCTGCTGTCGTTGTTGATATAACCCTGCTGCTGTTAATCGATCTCTGCTGCTGCTTAATTAACCCAATTGAGGGAAATCAGGCCAAGAGACAAAACAAACACCAGACTTTTTGAGCAATTGCTCGACTCTCCCACATTGTGAAATTTGTGATCATGGTTACCTTTCTAGACAATTTTCACTCACAATTTTTCAAAAGCTGAACTTTCACTCTTATTGATGAGAGAGAAAATATATTGTTCCCCACAATGTCATATTTGTGATCTTTGGTTACCTTTCTTGACAATTTTCCCTACTAGATATTTCTATTGAAAAACATCTAACCTTATTTTCCCTCATTAATAGGAGAAAAACGTAAATTACTACAATATTACAACTATAGGAAAATCAACCCGCTTACCTTTCTCTACAATTTTCCCTTTAAATTTATAAAAAATGGACTTCACTCCTAAACTCCCAAAAACCTATCGTTCTCTCACATTTACTAGAGGGATTACGTTTCCCCCATGTTAAATTTTCCGATCTTAGGTTACCTTGCTAGGCAATTTTCCTTTCCAAATATTTCCAACCAAAAGTATCTTAATACCCAACTAAATTAGTCTTAATGTTGATAACAGAATTTGCGTAGAACTCACCTCCCGCATGATTAAAATAAAATCCAATGCACTTAAGACACCAACAAACTGACCCTTGCTGAAGTCCCAAAGAGGAGCCGTAGAAATTCCCTGTAAATGTTCAAATTGAGGTATCGTACATGTAAAGAGAATAATATCAAAGGGGAAAAGCCCCAATAACATAACATAAGGTAATTATTAAGGCTAATATCATAGTACAGCAACATACTTAGGTTGGTGGTTTGTTTGGTAATTATAATGTGACCTGGTAATCATATTCATCTGAAATGCACTAATTTGGTAATTAGATCACTTAATGATCAGTTTCTTGCTTAGTGGCATTTTTTCTGAGGAGGCTTGCCACGCCATTTCAAAAAACGTATAATTACCAAACAAGCACATTGGTGGCTTGCTGTGTCATCTTTTTTACTGCTATAATGATTGATTATACGCTAAATTAACAAACTAGCCTACCTCGATCACAGTTAAAATACAGACAGTGTTTAGTCATGTCATAAAACTAGAAATTGTGCCCAACTTTAAATGTGTAAGAGCTCAAAATAAGACAGAAAATTTTAACATGATCCAGTGGAAGAAGACAAAATTCTGCCAATCTTAGCATCTCCTCAGTTCATGTAAGCAAAACCATTCTCGAAATCATTAGAGGTTATTTAAAGAATTTGTTGAGACAGGACGTGCTACCCGTAAAGAGATAAATTATATTAGAAACACAAGCCATAGTCTATTTTAAAAAAATATCATGGAAATACCTGCTCATAAAGGATATGAAACGCTTGCTTTACAGGTAAATCAACATCTAAAGCAATGACCTGGGAATAGGACAGTTAAGACAAAACTTATGAAAAGAATCCATAAATTCAAGTTAATTACTTCATTAAAAGACCAATAATCATATCAAACCTTGCCAGACTCAGGAAGCAGCTCATATGCCATATGTGTAGAGAGAAATATAGAAATTCGTTGACGGGATACCTCCAGATCCGTTTCTGATATTTTTGGCAATGGCTCATGTAATGTACTATCTGAAACCCTCACCTATGACAAAATTACCAACCGAAAACCGTATGTAAAACGAATTCACAGTTAACAAAGAAAATGTAAAAATTAAATTACAGCAACTGATTAGAAAAAATAATATGATAATTGTCCTACCACTCTCTGAAACGTCTCATTATCAACATCCATGCTTGAACCAGAAGTAATACGTGGACTCAAGACTGCAGGATTATAGTCTGGCTCCTTGTTTAAGAGTACAGTATTCACGATACCATAATTACTAGTTACAAAAGGTTGGTGCTCATCGTGTCGCCACTCACCATCAACAATAAATTTATACTGCATAAGGAAAACAATATGTGAATATCAAATAAAAAAAGATAACATTATAAATATATACGTTAAAAAATAACGCAAACGTTTTTACATCTTTTACATAATGTGGTCATGGACACAAACACGATCGACTTATTTCAAAGTCCAAGCTTCTTTGTAGTCTGTTAGTTTGTGTCTGTTGAAAATACGCACGTGATTTGCGCAAGATATTTTATAAATTGCAAAATTACATTTACAGCTCCACGGTCTCAATAATCTCACTCCAATCCTAATTCCTCTTTAATTTTTCAAGGCTCCCAAACCTTGGAAAAGAATTAGCTAACAAGGAAGATCACAAAGCTAGTTTTGTAGTAAAATAACAAAAAGCTTCATGAAGTAATGTGCAATTGTCAATTTCGCTTAAGGGGTGAGGCCCTAGAGGTAATTGGCTTGGCGATTTTTGTGTTGAGGTGACGTTTTGCTTTAATTTTAATTTTTAAATACTCTTCTTTTGTTTTTTCTGGCTGTTAGATTCTGCCAAACTTCCATAATGTGGTAATAGAGTCATTAAAATATGTGTAATTATTTGTATTATCCTAGTTTTGGATTCAAACTAAAAGCATGATAAATATAATCTGGAATTAAGTACAAACTATACAGAGTGGTAGTACGTCCAGCTATGTTATACGGAACAGACTGCTGGGCCATAAAGAAATCGCACGAGAGACAAATAGAGGTCGCGGAGTCGCGGAAATGCGAATGCTGAGGTGGATGTGTGGACACACAAGACTGGATAGGATAAGAAACGACGTGTTTCGACAGAAGCTAGAGGTGGCTTGTATCACAAATAAAATACGAGAGGGAAGATTAAGATGGTTTGGGCACGTGAAGAGGAGACCGATGGCAGCACATGTTAGAGCAGTAGAAAACATCAGCGTAGAGGGTAAAAGGGGTAAAGGAAGACCTAGGTTGACTTGGGACGAGATAATTAGGCGGAATATGGTAGACTTGCACCTCTCTGAGCACATGATCGAGGATAGGAGTGAGTGGAGGCATAGAATTAAAAGTAAGGACTTTTAGCGGGATCTGTGGGTAGGAAGGATAAATGAAGCCCTTTCTAGATGAAACATGTCGCGTATTTTGTTGTATGCACTTTCTAAATCTTTATGTGTTATCTACCTATGTGTTGTATGATATATAATATGCTTGCTATTGCTATTGTTTTTGTTATTGAGTTGGGGGTCTCTTTGGAAGCGGTCTCTCTATCCCCTAAGATAGAGGAAAGACTCGCCACCAACTACCCCTCCCAGACCCTACTCTTGAGTGGGATATACTGGGTTTGTTTGTTATACGTGAAGTTCTCGCATCATGCAGGGGCGTGGCGCCTCGGCTTTTGAGACCTGAGCACTTCGAAGCGCCTCGTGCTTTTAAAACCAAGACCCAAGTATGCCATTTCTCCTTATCTAAGCCAAAAACGATTGATGTTTATGGGATGGTATTCAGAAGGCATGTTTAGAAATACACCTCTATTAAGGTGTGAAGGCCTTTGGGCTTTCGGATGGAGTTATTGGCCTGGCCCATTGAAGCTTCTTAAAACCCTAATTATTCTTATATATTGAGCATGTCATTGTATTGTAATCTTGTCCCTTGAGCTTAATAAAATACCTAGTTGCAGAGAGTGGACGTAGGTCATCTTGACCGAACCACTATAAATTCTCGTGTTCTTATTGCTTTCGTGTGCGTGCGTGTAATAATCTGTTTATTTCCGCTGTGTAAAGATACCTAACAACTGGTATCAGAGCATCAGGCTCTTGAAGATTTTCGCCGCCACCGCTAACTAGGGTTTCTGCCGCCGCCGCCACCTAGGGTTCCTCCGCAGCCGCCGCCACAGTACAGAGCGCGAACACTGTTTTCCGACGTGAACAGTGTTTTCCGGCGTGCCTGGTTTGTCTATCCTTTGTTGACTGGTTATCAACTATTCAGCGTGCCTGCTTCGTTTGTTTTGTCTCTGGTTTGCTACTATGGCTGAAGACGGGAAGACTGTGATCGAAAAGTTCAATGGCACTGATTTTGGTTGGTGGAAAATGCAAATAGAGGCATTACTGTGTCAAAAGGATTTGGATATGGTACTGGAAAAGAAACCGGATAGTATGGAGAAAGCTGAAGAAGCAGTTTGGAATTCCAAGGACAAGAAAGCTAGAGTGGCTATTATGTTATCTGTGACGAAGAGCGTTGCTTTTAACATCATGAAAGAAACCACTGCAAGTGGTATGATGTTGGCTCTGTCAAACATGTATGAAAAGCCGTCTGCAGCTAACAAGGTGTTCTTGATGAGGGAACTGTTCATGCAAGAATGAAAGAGGGAAACTCAGTCACCTCCCATATTAATGATCTGATGTCTATTCTTACTAGATTAGAATCAGTGGGAATAAAATTCGATAATGAGACTCGAGCCTTGGTGTTGCTATCTTCACTACCTGATAGTTGGTCCGGAACTGTAACTGCTGTTACAAATTCTATGGGGGCTAACGATATGACATTTGAAAAGATCCGAGACATTGTGATAGGTGAAGACACACGTCTGAAAAGTGCAAATGTTGGATCATCTTCTGAGATGTTACATGTTGGCAGGGGAAGGGAAAATAGCCGAGCCAGTGGGAGTCGGGGAAAGAGTTCAACTCGAACTCGGAAAAATGTGAGGTGCCGGATCCGCAACGAGGATGGACATGTTAAGAGTCAATGTCCAAAGAAAAGTCTGAACACTGCTGCTGAGGATGTCAATGATGGTGACGTGTTAATTCTTGAGGCTGAAAACAGTGTGGACTCTTGGATCATGATTCTGGTTCTTCGTTTCACGCAGTACACAGCGGTGAAATGATGGTGAATCTGAAAACAGGCGATTTTGGGAAGGTACGTCTCGCTGATGGCAGAATGCTTGATGTAATGGGCATGGGTGATATTGATTTGGTGACTCCAATGGGAACTACATGGAACTTGAAGAATGTCAAAGTGATTCCAGGTTTGAAGAAGAAATTAATTTCTGTTAGTAAATTGGATGAACAAGGACTGGAAGTCAAGTTTGGTGGTGGTAAATGGAGGGTAATCAATGGGAACCGGGTGATTGCTCGTGGTGATAAGCATGGGTCATTGTACATGGTGGAGGTACCTGCTGAGGGACTGATCAACCCGGTTAAGCAAGTCAAAGTCGGGTTCGCTAAATCTGCTGCTAAGAGAGTTCATTTTGCAAACATGAAGTCTGGAGCAAAGATTGTAGCTGAATGGGGTCATAAGTCTAAACCAGTCAGAAGATTTTGTAACAGTGGGAGCATGGGGCATGTTCCGGCTACAGTCAAGAAGAATCGTTGGATTTTGAAGACTACGACTGGAAAAATCTCTCCTGATGATTGTTTGCTGAATTTGGAGAGTGTTAGTGGTTCTCGGTGTATCTCTGAATCTGGTGGATCGTGTAAACTAGTCGAGACAGAGGATGGGTCGCTGGTGGAATTTACCACGACTGGGTTGGAGCTCGGGGGAGCTTCAACGAGCCCTTTCAAGTAATTGATGAGAAGGGGCCTCTGCAACTAGGAGATTTGGATTGAAATCTTAGCTTGTTCTTTGGAATTGAAGGCTTGGAGGATTTCTGTTACTTGAAGATTACTGATGACAGGGTTGCTTTGTACTTAGATGGCTAGCTGGAGTATTCGGAAGGCCTTCAAGTGGGAGATTGTTAAGGTGTGAAGGCCTTTGGGCTTTCGGATGGAGTTATGGACCTGGCCCATTGAAGCTTCTTAAAACCCTAATTATTCTTATATATTGAGCATGTCATTGTATTGTAATCTTGTCCTTGAGCTTAATAAAATACCTAGTTGCAGAGAGTGGACGTAGGTCATCTTGATCGAACCACTATAAATTCTCATGTTCTTATTGCTTTCGTGTGCGTGCGTGTAATAATCTGTTTATTTCCGCTGCGTAAAGATACCTAACAACCTCGCCTAAAAGGAAAATATTGTAAACAAATTATAATAGGGGTGGGAAAGACACCACCATCAGAAGGAACAAAGGACCTATACCATTAAATTCCTTGTTAGCTATTACAAATTGTATATCCCTTAGAAACCCTTGATAATGTAATATATCTCATCTTCTATCTGTCTAAAACCAGGTAACTACCCGCTGATGTAAGTGTGTTGGAATGGTAATTTAAGGGTTTAAATGTTAAATATTATGTTTGATTCCTAGTGTTTATGCATTTGATTATCTTGAATAGGTTAACTAGGAGTTTGAAGTGATTTTGTAGGTAAAATAACCAAGTTGGAAGCTTACATGGTGAAACAAGGCATTGGAGGGGTCAAGAAATGAAGATTCAAAGTGCAGCAGAAAATTTCCTACCGTAGCCTACTGTAGACACCGTAGGCTACGCCAGCATCAGCAAAAAAACAGCAGAATACCCCCCAGCGTAGGCTACGCTGGCTGGCGTAGCCTACGCCACGGCCTCCGTGAAACACCTATAAAACCGCGTTTTTGTTAGGTTTCACCGACCACTTACCCCTATTCGATCTAGGACGATTGGAGACGATTTTTGGGAGTTCCTAGACCTGAAATTCACCATTCTACATCATTCCAACACCATTCAATCATCCGATATGCAAATCAACAACGGTTTTGAAGATCATTCAAGAACAATGAGCGGCTAATCTTCTCGGGATCTACTTCGGGTAATAGGTTTTGTGTAATTAGGTTTTTGTTTGTGTTTGACTTGTGTTGGGATTGAACTTTAGAACCCGTTAAGTTCTTTGATAAGTTTAACTCGCGTTTGATTATTTAAACGATTGTTTTGGTTAATCATTATTTGAATATTATATGATATTGCGCGAATCATATGGTTGTAGAGTTTTGGTTGTCAATTGAATTGGTATTGTGTATTAAGACCCATTAAGTCTTGATTATCAATATCACTTAATTATTACACACATAGAATCCCCATTAAGGATTTTCCACCAAGTTGGACTAAACGATTACCGAAAGCCAAACCTTAATCCCGGAGTAGATTACTCTTTCTCATAATTGTCTTCTTAATCCAGTTCACTCATTTACAATTTGTTTTCTTAGTAAATTTCTTAATCATTCCAAAAATCCAATTTTTACAGCCAAGAGGCAATAGTTTAAGTAATTTGATAATTTGGTTAACTGTTTCTTACAAATCTATTTACAACACACCGACCACTAATTCTACGAGGTTCGACAACCCTACTTACCCTAACTAGTTTAAGGTGAATAGGAACACACAGTTAACATTTTATTTGATTGTTACTTCGACAACTATCACCCGCCGCACCCAGAATCACCATGGGAGCAATAATATCTATCTAATTCACCATAACAAGATTGAATAATTAGGTTGAGGTTCCATTCGTTCATCAACCTGTAACTGTTGGGTGTAGGCTTCAGGTGGATTAATTTGGAGCAGTTGGGCTCAGCCGGCCCGAGTTCTAATTAGGCCCAGTTTAGTTAGATTATTAACTAAAGGGATTAACCCTAATTGTAGTCTATATATACTTCTAATTGTACTTGTAATCATCATCACTCAATAAAAGAAAAACCCTAGTTGCCCCAAGAGGACGTAAGTTGCATACCGCGACTGAACCTCTATAAATCTCGTGTCTATGTTTATTGTTTATTGTTCTTTATTCGTGTGTTTCGTACCAGTTTAATCCTAACAATAACCAGGTAATTACCTACAAAACCCAGAATCATCAAGGGAGCAATAATGCCATAACTTCTTCAAAGACTTGAATTGAGGTTCCTTTTGTTTCATCAACCTTTTTCTATCCTCAAGTTGCAGACATTTAATCCTTCAAGGTCTTCTATGAACAAAAGTATATTTGGGATAACTTTATTAAAGTGGGTGTCACAAGTGTTATTAGTTTTCTAAGGAGTCATCGAGTTGTAAAGGAGATGTATATGTTGAATGTTCAGTTAAGTAATCAGTCCATGTCCAATACGACATCAATCAGCTTCTGCTGCAGTAGTATGGCTCAGTCTACTTCTATAGCCAGTATCAATGTTTACCATAATAAACAGACTTTACTTCAAGCAAACTACATAGACACATATTATTTAGAATACAATAACACATACAGAATCAGGTTTAGGGGCTGTTTGGTAGGATCTGAATCATTAAGTGCTGAATGGTTAAGAGGTCTGAATGGTTAAGAGGCTCTGAACCAGTAAGTGCTGAACCAAAATGTGCTGTTTGGTTGAATCTCTGAATGACTGTACAAAATGACAATTTTACCCCTCTGAATTATTTTGGGCTGAATAAAATGTATCTGTTGGTTAGATGTCTGAATGACTGTACGTGAATGATCAATAGGTTAACAAAATACAACATATTAAAATTCAAAATCAAAATATTTCAAATACAACATACTAATATCCAAATACACTTTGTTTAAAGGCTGTCAACATACGTTCATCCATTCACCACATTCAAACCAATCTTCACCATCATCATCTTCATTAACTCATTCATCCAAATCAATTCACTAACACACATTCATTCACAGTTGAATCAAATCACCCAAAACCCATTGTGAACAAACACCCAAACAAATCAAACAAACTGCTGAAAATTAACATTCATAGCAAACTATAAAAAAAAACATAGCAGATGCACAACTGTTTAAATCCAATCTTAAGTGGACAGCGGATGAGCAAAACAGATTCACAGCGGATGAACTGAAAAAATCCACAGCGGACACACAATTCGGTTCACAGCGGTTGACCTGATTTGGGTATTCACTTGAACATATAGCGGATGACCTGATTTTGTTATCAAACCATTCAACTCACTTCAATCTACACCATCTCCGAACACAACCCAAATCATCTTCGATCAACTACCATCAACCATCACCACCGAATCCAACACAACCCTCGGTCACCTGCGAACCAATAAACATCACCACCATCTGCTGCAATCATCGACTATCATCATCTGCAAAAGCATCGACCAAACTCTTGTTCCCCCAAATCACCTGTGACTAGCGACCGACAACCACCATCCTCGGTCGAACCATCAAAATCAACCATCGACTACCATCAACACACCATCGACCGAAATCACCAATCGATCCCATCTTCAACTACCTTCGGCCGCAATCAAAATCAACCGCAACCATCATCTTCGATCAATCGACCTTCGGTCACCTGAAATCATCCCCTGTTGACCTTTGAATTCAAATCCGAAGATGAGGTAAGCAAACCGCGGCGGATGACGGACATCGGAAACACCGATCGGCCGGAGTTTATCTTCGATGAAAACGGAGACCGCGGGGCGGGGATGGCGATCGAAGGTCGAAGGAGAAAGTTGAAGGTCGGAGGCTGTGGGCGGGGATGGTGAATCGAAGGTGAATCGGGAGGTCGTCGGGGTATCGAAGGTGATCGAAGGTGAATCGGTCTGGCCGGAGGTCGTCGGGGAGGGGATGGCGGCGGGGGAGGGGATGGCGGCGGTCTGGCCGGCCGACTAGGGAGGTCGTCGGCGCCGATGGGTGTGGGGGAGGAGGTATACGACGGGAATGAGAAATGGGGAGGAGGTGGAAGAGGGTAATATGGTCTCTAACTTCATTTAGCGTTGTTTACAATCTGAACCATTCAGCACTGAATGGTTCAGTTCAGAGGTTCCTTTTTTTTGAAACAAACATGTAAGCCTCTTAACCATTCAGAGGCAACCTCTTAATGGAACCATTAAGAGGCTACCAAACAGCCCCTTAGTGTATCCTAATACATGACACTCCTGAATTAGCTCGTTAACCATATGTACAGTTGATTGAAGGAAATCAGTATAATCTGAAGTGCTATACTTTATCCTAAATGGGATCATCATCTTATAATTTTTTTTTCCAAACTGCAATTATTAGGTTCATCAAGACTTAAATATCCATAGGTTGATTAACAAACATCAACTCTAACATGAATGTCTTCCATCTTGTCAACGAGCTTGTCGATGGTACAAAACGATGTTAAAGTAAAATCTAACCTGATGATAACCAGGTGGCAAGCTGCATATCGTCTGAAACACCGTAGGGCGTCCCTCAACCGGAGTCATCGGCCAATGTTCAGACCACCTGCACAAAACACACACACACCATCAATTACACACTATTCAACATTCATTCAGGCAATATCACAAACACTTAACATGCAACCTTAGAAAACAAACATAACAATCAAAACCTTACCCTGTAAAAGAACCACTCAAATACACACTTCTTCCCCCATAAGGCCACACGAACCTCGCCGGAGTCAGACTTTTTCCGGCACCACCACTCTCCCGACCTAATCCATCACTTCCGATCAAATTAACCTAAATCCCCAATTCCCAGTTAGATCGAACAACTTTCTTACAAGCCCACGTCTAAATTACACCACAAACAATGTCTAACCCAAAAAGATCAACACAAAGCTTCAACAGAGCTCAAATTGGGCGTCTTTAGAAGCTAATTTCACCACCAAAAGCTCGAACAACAACCTCATGCATTTAAAAGATTCAACCCTAATGCGAACAAATCGAAATCGAATTGGATCTCAATGCAAAACGTGAGAATTCAAATGGGTGTTGATAAAACCCTAGACGGAATAAAGATCGAAGCTTTATTGGAAGATAATAACAAGAGTGTAAATTCTGTAAAAACCCTTTATGTATTCCAATGAAAAGCTGAATCTTTTGTGTATGTGGTGTAAAACACCTGGGATGTGTATGTGGGGTGAGGTGATTTGAGGAAATAGGGGAAAATTCTATAACATCACGTACTCAATCGTTCATTGGGCAACAACGGATGGGAACCAACGGAAGCAACTACGAAATGGTTACCCACTTGGTAGAGCTTAAAAGATGTCTTGGGTTCAATCAGAGAAACGGTGTAATTGATGTAATTTAGGAGTAGGAATAAGATAGATTAGCCGTTCAAAAAAATAATAATAATAATAAAGCGAAGGTCAATGGGATCACCCGTTAGAGCAGTAGAGAACATCATCGTAGAGGGTAGACGGAATAGAGGCCGACCTAGGTTGACTTGGGACGAAATAATTAGGCGAGATATGGTAGACTTGCACCTCTCTGAGCACATGATCGAGGATAGGAGTGAGTGGAGACGTAGAATTAAAATTAAGGACTTCTAGCGGGACCGATGGATAGGAAGGGTAGACGTAGATCTTGGGTACGAAGGGTAGATACGGGAATGGCATAGGTACGGCAACAAAAAATATCTAGATACGGGAATGGCATAGGTACGGCAACAAAAAATATAACAAAAATAAAAATATATAAAGAACCACGATAGGCAAATCATTAATTAATAAGAAAATAATTTTCTAGTTCCAAAAAACCTACATGTTTCATAGGTAACTAATTATCAATAAGGAACTCATGTTCAAATTCCGGCTCATCTAGTGAGAGGTCGGCAAACTCTAAAAACCCTACATCTTCCATTGAATCAAAGGGTTACTGATTGTTTTAAAGATGAAGAAGATGGAGGAATAATACGTACGTGAGCATGTGAAGGGTTAAACCCTAATAAACAATAAAAGAAAAACTGAAGGGTTCAAGGAAACGTCCCCAAATTTACAGAAACGTCCCCAATTTACGGAAACGTCGAAAAAGTCCTCCCTAAATTTACGGAAACATTTCCCTGGCGGCCCCATGTTGTTTCCGTCCCCAATCCGTTTCGGAAGCGGGTACCCCAGCCTTTTTGCTCTCCCCGTGCTTCCAAGCCCCTTGATACCTGAGTAAGTCTTTCTGAGACGGGATTCAATTGTTCATATTAATTTTTACGTACAGACCTGACTCACCCAATGACATCATCTTCATCACTTTAGGAACACTCCTTTTGAGTCAGGTATTGAACATAAAATCTGAAAGATCCTAAACTCTATCTTAAACATAAAATCTGAAAGATCCTAAACTCTAACTATCACCCCATACCACTTGACTAGAAGTCAATAGTAATTCAACTGGTTTAATTATTAAATGTAAATAGATCGACCTACTAACATGTTTTGATTCATTTAATTTGTTTATTGTAAACTTGATTAACCGGGTTGCATGTTTGGAATAGAGATTGTCTATAAATATTTCTTATGTAATAAACCATGTTTTATTTTGAAAAGAAAGTAAGTTTTGATAGATGGTGTTAGCATATGTTTTGAAGGCAAAGACTAGTTTATATTGTTATTAGTTTTTTGTTTACATTTACTTTTATGCAAATAGATCTTTGACCTAGTATTATTAAAGATGGCAAAGTTAATATTTATCAACAGAAAAGTTTCTATTAATTTTTTAAACTATCATCTAATAAAAATTACATTATTACATCAAAGGTAGGAGATAGTAAGGCAGGGCTGTGTTTGTGGTTTGACCTCATTATTTTTATAATACCCATATATAAAAAAAAATAATAATAATAAAAGGTTCAGGGGGCATTTTTGATATTTTGAAAACTTGAATTTATAAGTTGTGCACAAATTAAAAGAAGCTTAAACCACAGGGACCATTTGTGTAAAATGTAAAATTCAAATATGTTTCTCTCTGTCCCCGTCGAACCACCGTTCCGGCCAAAGAGCCAGCCAACTCCGGCGAGACAAACGATCAAAGACACGCGGATTAAGCTCAATCATTATTCCCGACACATTCGAGTGGGATTCGAACACCGTACCCCACGTCAATTTGATTTTTAGAGTCGGTGTAGTGGGATTTTGCCTTTCGGCCGACCACTCACCACAATCACGCACTAAACAATAAATTAATCAAATTGATTGTGCACATACAATCATTTCATCGTTTAAAGCATTCCATTGAGTTCCATATCATCAAAAATCAACAAAAACAAACCATTCGAACCCCAAGAAACCGTCGACCTGCAACTCTGTAGAAACCCATTCTCCGATCGATTTTAACTAAAATTGATAAAGGGCTTTTAATCTAGATCAACATACGAAGCTTCCTATCAATTTAATTTGAATTCCATCAAGGTTTGCCCACCCATCGATCACAACCGTGGCCGCGACCTGTTCTTCATCGGGTTCATCATCGAATCGACTTCAAAACAGGTAATTAAAGCTACCTACTTACTCGATTTTAGTTGATGAACAAAAGCCCTATACTTTCAATCGATTACAACATCGAATTGGGACTCAATTTTGGATTAGATGAAACTAGGGTTTATACGGTTTGGAATTTGGGGGTTTTGGATCGGGATTGGTTAACAGGTAATTGAACACACCTATTAGCTCGATTTTAGATGGGGATTAAAAGCTCTATGAATTTAAGCATTAACATAGTCGAATTCGTGGTCAATTGGATTGATTTCGTTTCTAGGGTTTATAGGGATTGAAATTGGGGATTTTGGTGCGGCTTTGTTTAAATGAAATTAAAACCAATACAGGCTAGGCACAAGGGCCCTAGCCTGCTGGTTAAAGCGGAAGAGGGATGAGCAAGAGGTCACGGGTTCGAACCCGAGCCCCTGCCATATTTTTTTTAACAGCCTATTTAACCTTTTAAAATTTCGTAAAAATTCCCAAAAATTATAAAAATCCTTTTTATAATCTCTTTTATTTTTTTAAATCATCAACCTGATTTTCTGTATTTTCTTTAAGCTTAAACATTTATAAACAATATAACAATGACATTTAGTTTAATTATTTTTATGGATTCTTTAAATAAATGGTAAACATCTGATTAAATATAAAACTTCTTTTATAAAAGTACCTAATTAATTTATGTAAATTAGTCTAGTAAAACCTTAACAATTCTTATATATATATATTGTTAACGAACGTTATAAATAGTTATTTTGTTTAAAAATAAACTGTAAACAATTGATTTAGGCCCGTATTTTACAGCCAACTTACAGAGGCCATAACTTCTTCATAACAGATTCAAATCAGTTAAACCTTATGTCCATGACGAAGTTCGTCGAAAAACGAATCTGTTGATATATAAAACATAGAAAAACTCATTCGTTTAGACCTCCAAATAGTCGTTTTCGTAACAGCTAGCAGTTCTGCGCAGCTGTAAAGATCCACGTTTTTCTCATAGTTCGGTAATCCAAATCAGAAACTTTTCTAAATGAAAGTTGTTTAGAAACCACTAATCTAGTAAACTGGAGATTTTCAGAATTTTTAAATGACGTTTAGTATTTTTAACGAGTGCGAAAAGACAGGGCAGAACTGGAATTTTCCAATTTAAAATAGGAAAATCCAAACTATAATTTGCTTTACGTTATCGTAGGTTCTCGCGGCGTTAACCGAGCCTAGACCTTGTTTCTGATCATTGTCATTCGTGTTTAAGGTACGGATTCTTGTTATCTTTATCATAGTAAAAATTCTGCTCCGTGACTTTGTAGTACAGATTTTTGATACGTTGTTTCCGTTAATATGACTCATTTAGCTTTATTAGTCGTACATCATTATATAATTATGCTCCGATTCGTTCGACTCATTAGTGTTATTTATTGAGACCCGTAGCATGCAATATTATTTTATAAGTTGTGCTCATTATTGCATGTTCCTATAAATGTTCTGTTGATAGTTATATGTTGGTAGTTGTACTACCATTTGATTTGATACTCTGTTACCCGAGCTCTCCGACATATCATTGTGGCGTCAATGATGTGACACTTTCGTGACGGTGTGTAATAAATAGTTCACGGCGTCTCGTTAACACGTTAGTACTCAGGTAGTACTTTGGCCATAATATCTGGGAGGCGGATGGATCGATCCTAGTTCAGTTCAGTTCAGTTCAGTTCCGGGGGATGGAATCATGTGTGTACGCCCCACACACCATCTCATAGTGCACAGTCTAGCTAGCTATGTACTTATCAGTTCAGTTTTGGCTCTGGGTACTTCTTATATTACACGATTTATTTGTTTGTATATACGCGTCGTGTAGATCAGTTCAGTTCAGTATTACATGTTCAGTCAGTATCAGTATTATATGTTCAGATTCAGATTTCCGTTTCCATATCATATGATCAGTTTAGTATCAGATATCAGTATGTTATGCTCCTATCATTACTATTGTTATTTCGTCACGAGCACTTTTAGCTCAGCCGGTTTTCTTTCGTGGTTTGTTTTTATTTGATTGTAGGTAATCAGGGTATCCGGGAATCAGTGAAGAGTGGTTGAAGATCAAGATTATATTTACTTAAATGATGTAATGAACAACTTAATTAGGTTCTTTCGGATTATGGAGTTTGTTTGAATTTATTTCCTTTGACATCTCTTTAACATCGTGGATTTGGTTTTTGATTTGATATCTGTAATAGTGACACGTCAGCCTCTCCGGGTTGGGGTGTTACAATTTTTCTAACTTTAAGTTAATGATACAATGTAATGAATAGTTTTCTTATCTAGTTTTGTCACTCGCATTTTATTTTATCCTATTTTTATCATCAGATTCTCTTTCACAGCAATCAACTGGATGAAGACGTCCCTCATTCACATGGTATGATTTTCCACATCAATGTTATTGACACAAGAAAACAAATATGAGTGGTGGATCAGGTGGGGTATAATGGCGGCTTATTGGGGTTCCACCATCAGAACAACGACGACATGGGTGAAAACAGGATGTAATAACTTAGTGGTGATGATTTCTTGCATGACATTAAAATGTAAGGTTTTAGGTTATCATATCTAACCCAGTTTAGAAAAAGGACATGTTCAAGTTGACATGTTCTCAGTGGGACATACAGGGTATGTTTGTTTGTTTGTTCAGGTTGACATATTTATTAAAATGATTGAGTCCTAGTTGACCCTTCTAACTCGTTTAGTTAAACAAGTCAACCTACTAACTCATTTATGATTATATTTAACCCACTTTTTAGATCCCACCAACCCGACCAACACGTTTACAGCTTGATTACCTGCCATAAAATGTGTTTAACATGTCATGCATGGGTAACGGGGTACACGAATTTAAATGTGTGCAGATTAGATTGATGTTTTTGACATATCTAAAAATATGGGCCGTGTTCCGGTCGAATGTTGAACAATTCAACCGTCAACCTACCAACCTAACACACCACTACGTTTCAAGTCATTTTCTAATAATATACCAACATAAAGTAGATACTTTTAGAGAGGGAAATAGTCATAAAGTTTTGTGTAAAATTATTAACCGCTACTCATCTTACGTTGGTCACCTCAACATAAAGTTTATATAGTTCTATGAACTTTTTGTGTAAAATTATTTTTTCTCATTCTCTTTTATCTAAAAGTTAATAAGTTTCCAATAGTATTATAATGTTACATAATCATATAAGTTTCATGTAAGCCTAACCTATGTCTAAAATTTATTTGTTCCCAAGGTCAAATAAGTCCAAACCGTAAAACCAAATTAAAACAAACTGTAGTAACGGTCTTTACTTATTGATTTTTTATTACAGTGGTAAAAAAACCATTACTAACGATCCACTTACAGTTTAATATAAAACATCAAAAACAGATGACAAACACCTATACAATAAACACTTGGTACAATATGCATTATCAAGCAAAAAGCATTAACTATGGGTGACTTTCATTTACATACAATACAATCAAATACATAAACATGAGGTATAACAAATGCAACTTGGTACATGAATATATGATATCAGAATAATCTACACTCCCACAAGCCACCTTAAAACCCAAACTGAACACAAAACACAAAACCTATTGTCATCAATCTATTAACAATCCTGACTCTAGTTGTGTTCTTCATCCACTAGATGATGCTGACTTTGATGAACACTTTGGTCAATTGGTGAACCAGGGTTGAAGGGTACGAACCCACGACCACCAAAAACTGGACGCATAAAGGCGTTATCAAACTTTCTCCAGTAATAATGGACTGTGTGAGATGGTGTTGAAAGAAGCATTCGTAGACTGGAGGGACGAAGGACATTTTGACTCAAATCTGCTTCTGAACCTTGACCGTTTCCTAGAAGAGGTACGGTGAATGATTTAGGGGATGTTGGTTCAGAAGAAATCATGCGGTTCATGGTTTTAGGTGGAGGTAGCAAGAGTCTCACGAGTGGCTGCGTGATTAGACCGAACACCTGCATACACCACAAGAGTAAAAAGAGCTAAACAAGTTAAAACTTAAAGGTCACCTAATGAATATCTTTAAACGCATACAACTCCTAGATCGTTCTTAATCATTTTATTCGGTAGTTTAGATTACTACAATAATAGTGTTTTTGATAATACTTGGTATTTAAGAAACTAAAAGCTAGACTAGAAACTAGAAAGTGTTTGAGTCAACCCAATGCGCCACATGCTAAAAACATCCTGTTTGATCCGAACATGTTCCTACCCATTACCCAATCAAGACCTTGTCATGTAAGAAGACAAACTGGACAGGTTGGAGGTTTTGGAGAACTCGTAATCCGAGGAAACTTCATAAGGACCCAAACAAGTGAGATCGGGTGAGCCAACCCGTCCATACTTTTATCCTATAAAAATTAATGTATGTGAACAGAATTTAAAAAAAACATGCTTCTAAAACACTATTTTGAAGGAGTTTTAATTCATTTGAGAGCACTTGGTCTTTAGGTGACTTTTGACCTGTTTGACCAGACCAGTTTCCTTTTTAGCCAAGTTTGAAACTTGACCATTTTGACCAGTAAAGATTTAGAAAAACAATCCAAACATGTTTTTAAGTGTTTTCAAAAAAGAGGAAAATTGTTTAAATTAAAAAAAAAATGAAGCTGGATTCAATAAGATTGTGAAAAACATTATGGAAATTAAAAAAAAAGCATGTCAATCTTAAGACATCTTACCATTGTACTGAAGAGGACAACAGTAATGGTGCTTGTAATCATTACGGCATTCCCAGGCAACGTTGTATGGCCTTTTGAGGTAAACTGCATGATGGAACACAACTTGTAACCGAATATTAAACTAAATCATAAAGTGAAATAGTTGCAACAAACATGAAGAAGTTACCAACCTGGTTATAAGCAAGAGCCATAGACACAGCACCTCTCATAAGACCGCCCACCATATTAAAACCTTATAATAAACAATAAACAACACCAAGATAATGAGAATTCTAATAATTTATGTGATATGTTTGTATCAGAGAAATGTAACCAGAATAGAGTAGGTGTGGCAAAATGGGTTGGTTTGGTAACACATCAAAACGGGTAAACTTTTAGTACGGGTTGGGTTGGCCCATAAACACTTTTTGCCCATTTTCCACAAGAATATAAATATTTAAGGTGTTTAATATTAGTACAAAATAACCGTAGAGGCTTGTATGCATTGAAATAACGTTGGACAGCTTCAGACCCAATCCGCCCATTTAACCAATTTTGTTATAGCTAAACTTTTAACTGACCCGTAGGGATAAAACAATAACATAACCCAATCGACGCATATACAAGTAAATGGGTCGAAACTGCCGTTTGCCACATCTAGAGTAGAGTAAGAACATACTTGCTGCCTAAAGTCGATCTTCTCTTGTTGGGCCTTTTTGGTTAAATTGGATAAAAATGATAAGGGAAGACAAAGGCTGCTCTTCCAACCAAAATGAATCCCAACAAAATCGCACTCACTTCAACTGATGTCCCCGGTCTGACAAGCCAACAACCATGAACATGTTAAATTTGCATTGGCTTAATTAGTAAAATAGCAACATAGCAACAATGTCATTTTATAATCGAAACAGTAAATGATATCATTTACATGATTAAATAGGTGCCAATATTATTTCAATAGTGAAACTACTTTATATTAAGGGATTCGGGAGAAGTCAAATATTATGCTTAATGAGAAGATTACTGAATAGATAATTGATTTCTGTAAATCATACCTATCTTTTACAAAGCTCCACTTTTCAATATCTAAAGCATCCATACCGACATAAAGAAAGATAAATAACTCTGCAATAAATGACAATGTTGCAAAGGCGTGCCTGCATATATAGGCAAGTACATATAAATTCAACTTATTAAGTTTGGTAACATAATAACAGTATCAACTTGAAGGATAAACATACTTGGTAGTTACTCTAGATTTCTCTGTGACATTATGCCAAGTGTAGTGGGACATCACAATTCCACAGAAGAACACTGTGAGAATGCTACTCAAATCTAATAACTGCAACAGTGATTGAAGACCGTTAGCAAAGTGTCCAGTGAAACGGGCATGGCAGGATGAAATGGACCAAATCGGGCTGGACCAAAAATTTTAGTCCATTTTTTGTAAAGGGGATTCAATCTAGTTTTTAATGAAAGATTAAGGAGGTTGTACTTTGTAGGCATTAAAAACATTTTCAATGATTTTCAATTTGTATGACCTTTTTCTTTAGGCTAATTTTTTATTTGACCCGTTGGGGATTAATAATAACCCAAATTAAGTAATTAACCCATTCTTATGTAAAGGGGTAATTACTACTTATACTCGTATTATAGAAACATGAAGCTTGCAAGTAAGCAAAGAGGAAGATATACCTCAGCTAGCACATAAGAAAGATATGCCATGAGTATCATAATAGCAACTTCTCGATCTGTTGAATGCCTAGTATGCAGTAGACAAAAGAAGTATCAGTGTCAATAATAATGTAAACAAATGCATATTGTAAAGGTAGAAGAGATAAATTACAGAAATTGATTTTTCTAGTACGTTACAATCTACGAGGACGGAATACAAAACCCTAATCCTAATGGGATGAGCTAATGGACCTATCCCTAATGACAAATAACCCTAATATATCCTAACATATGTCTTCATATTAGTGTATATCATTGTTAAATCTAAAGCATACCATTGCATCTTTTCATCAACATATAAAAAACTTCTAGAAAAGGCTCTTATGTACCTTCCAAAGTATAGCTTCTTTATAATAAATGCACTAAGTAAGCCAGCCTGCAGGAGTCAAATAGAACATCACATGGTTATATCTTAGCATGAAAATGATTGTTTTTTTTTTCTTTTTGTGTGTGCAGGGTGGTGGTGGTGGTGGGGAGGCGGGTGGACTTACTCCTGCTCCTAGAAGTGTGCTTGTGACAAATAAATAAAGGAAATTTCCAATCAACTGTAAAGCAACAGCAGTTGTGATCTGAGATAAATCAAAGTTTTGAACTGCATTGAACATGACAATCGATGTGGCATCATTCACAACTCCTTCCCCGAACACCAGACTGTACAATAAAGGGGTCTGATCTTGATTGAGCACCTGTATTGTGAGATTAGATAAATTAGCATCTGAAGAGGTTATTGATTCTGATTAAAAGAAAGCTAGTGATGCTTTTTGTACCTGCAAAGTGCAAACTGAATCGGTTGCAGAAAAGATTGCACCGATTGCTGGGAAGAAGTTTGAAAGTTTAGCAAACAAGAATATATCGAACTAACCGTAAGGAAATTTGTTTTAAGGAAATTGAAGAATAAATTATACCAAGATAATCTCCAATCTCAAGATTAGGAATATTCATCTTCTGAAATATCTTAGTAGCACCTGTCCAAAATTTAGTACAACTTCTTCAGAATAATGTTTTCAATATGAGCATAAACTAACAAACTTTACCATCACTTGCAACAGAGAATGAATATATATATATTAATATTGAAAAAGGATTCCAGCTTCATTTTCATTATACGGTGACTGATATATAAAATGAAATTTACCAGAATAATTGTGTACAAGAAGGTCTCATTGGTGTCATTTGGCCATGTTAAATACATGGTCCATTTTGTCATTATTATTATTATACGATGATCTATTATGCTACATAAATAACATAAAGACATGGTGACTATGATTCGTATAAAATGGTAAAATTAATTTATTATATAATAAAGACAAAAGCAAAGCAGATTTGTCAACTTGTAAATAAAATTTCAATATACTGCAGAATAATTAATTAATATGAACAGATATGAAGCCTTTAACCAAGAATGCCAGAGGTAAGTGAAGAGAGTATTTTGGTGCTTACCAAATGATATGATGGTGAAAGATATCACGGTACCAACAGCCCCAAATAGCATAATGGTAATGAAATTGCGAAAAAACTGTTTCTTCTTAACCTGGAACCTGTATGTTTTATAGCAAAAGACAAGAAAGACAACTTAAGGTAATATCCATGCAAAAGTTGGAATAACTATAATACTAAGCTTGTGATTTGAATTTTTCTAGACTACATTAATACCAATTTGTTATAATATCTTTTACTTTATCTCAAAACTTAAACAATGGAGATATTAATTGTACATAGACATGTACATGTATAGTGGTTGAGAGAGAAAAGTATCAATAACGAAAAGTGAGCAAGTTGCATAGTGCATTAACTTTCTTAATACATTCTTCTTTTGGATGTCACATGAAATCTATTAACATAATACTATATTTTGTTTTATATGGTTATGCCATGCATAGGAGGGTATTTTGTCACATTAGGTATTACAACAATATTATAAAACTATATTCACATCGCATTTCATTCTTCTAAAGATCTGCAGAGAACCACCAGAACTTTTATCAAAATTTTGCTTGAAATAATAACTACAGTTTAGTTTTCTCCGCAAATAGCAATCAGGAGGCCATCAATACAAAACCAATTTGAAGTAAAAAACCATGAAAATCACATAAAACATATTGCCTCTCTGACCGTGATACATAAAATGGTTATGCATTCACATAACCATCACTCTCTCCCACTACTCCGGGTCAACCTAGGTACAAGTGTTTATGAAATCCTAGACTTCTAATGGTTCTTTACTTAGAAATCGGTTGTGTATTGAAGGCGCCTCATAGCAGTTATATGCTAAATAAACCAATCAATAAGATAACAATAAATTGTGTAAAAAAGGTGTTCATTTAGAGAAACCTGAAATTAAGTAAAAGTTAACTGTATGCTAACTAAAACAGTTTGACCAATCCAAAGCAAAACAAATCATACCCTGCATTGAAGATAATCGGTGGAAGAAGATAAATGAAGAACAGATCTCACTGAAAACCAAAAGATGCGAACTCGTTCCTCCGCTAACTAACAAAATCACAACTCCAGTACAAATACCCTGTCATCCAATTGCACAAAAACAACAAACAATCAATCTCAAAACCTTTCATCTTCATCAACAAATCAAATTCCAACACAACCCACTGAAACAGCAGATTCAAGACCACCAATTCAAAACAAACAGAATGAATTAACCAACACAATCATACTTACAATCACAAGTGCAGTGATGGATTCATTCATCCATCGATTCTCCTCCAACAGATGCCCAATTATAATACAAGCACAAAGAAGAGCAACAAACAAGTTCATCGACACCACCGAAGAGTACTCAGATGTACCCAAACCACTCATCTTCCCCAACAGCATCCCAACATCAAACCCCATCATTCACCAGATCACTAAACCAAATAACAACACCCAAACACAAGTTAAACACCAAATTTCATCCCCACATTAGCTAAAACAAAAGGGTCACAACCCACAACTCAAAACTCACAATACGCTTAAGAAACGTCTTACAAAGGTGAAATTACCGGATATAACGGCTAAAATCGATGAAATTGAGCTAATGTGGAGCGAAATCGACGGAATCTTGATCGGAAACCGAAGTTCCGATGTGAATTCCGGCGACCCACGTTGGGTTTGTCGAGAGAGTTCAAGATTGATCACGGGTGTGTTGAATTGGGTGAAAAGAGTGTAAAGGTACTAGAAAGCACGTAAATTTTGCAAGCATTGAACTTTATTTATATATAAGGTTCAAGATCGATGTGGGAGACGATGGGATGTTGTGATGAACAGTAGTTATTGTTGACAGATGGCTGTAGGCAAAATAATAAAGAGTAATTAGATAAGGGGAAATCACAGTCGTGTGTACACCTGTTGAATAAATATCGGAAATGTTACTCTAAAAGTTTTTTTTTGAAAGGCTACAAACACTATATCTTCATAGACTTGATAAACGAAAGTAGATGCATCATAATACGCCATCGATCCATGATAATATTTGATTTTTGTTTGATGTTTTATCAAGAGATAACCTATAATCTTATTTCCTTCGCCATATATTCGTTGTATATTCGATGACTGTGAAATTTTGTTCAACTATTAATTCATTCCTACTTTTTTATAGACATCAAATAGCATGTGTTAGCGTGTATGTTATGATTTTTCCTGTTTGAGACCCTCAAAAGTATATATGAAATTAAATAAATTATCCACGTCAAACAAGTAGAAAGATGGGATCTTGAACCAAAAGCACATAACATCCCAAACTAACTGTGAAAATTTACAACCCACAAATAAGTGGCTCAAGGATTCCTCACTTTCATCACACAACACACAGGATTGATTTTATATGGATATGTCATCATAGCAATGATAGAAACAACGTTGGCAGCCTATTCAAGCAACTCCAGCAAAAGAAAAACCTTTATAGGGATCTAGGTATTCCATTAAAAAGAAATGTTACTTTAAATATTAGTTTTGATATAACATTTTAAAGAGTCTCGATATCTAGACACACCCAATTATAAATCAACGTCCCATAGTTTTATACGAGTCGTATAGCTTTATATGCGTCCGCGTCGTATAGGGTATCTTATAGCTTATACAGGGCATATAACCACTTTGACAACATCTTGAAGTTTTCCTCGTAATCAGTGTCGAGTTTTGCTATATTCGTCGTATATGTCTATATGTGTCGTATTGGGAGGCGTATAGGGCTAAATGGGACGTATAGGGCTATATGAGACGTACAACCTCTAAATTTCCTTGTGTTTCAGTGTCTTCGACCCTATACGCCTCGTATAGGACTATACGAGATGTATAGGGTGTCAATTGAGGTGGGGTCTTGATATTAGTTTGGTGTTGGTAATTATTAATTTGTAACACAGGAGACTAATGCTCAAGAAAGTCAAAATATGTGCAAATGAGTTGAGTTCCTTGCGAGCTACTTGAGATCGATTCAATAAAAAGCTAGAAAAGAGACGAGTCTTATTGAGCCCGAGCTAGGAAAAAGCTCATATAATTAGCGAGCACGAGCCCTAGCTTCACACGTCACGCTCGAGCCGACTCGCGAACCTAAACGAGTTTTTACTTATATATTATTTATTTAATTTATTAAGTATTTTTATATAAATAGTTTTTGTCATAAATAAATTTATGATAATACAATCATATAATATGTATAATGTTATATAATATCTATATCTATATCTATATCTATCTATATCTATACTACTATATAAAACATTTAGGGAGGATACAATTGTAATTTTATTCAAAATGTATCTATATCTATATCTATACTACTATATAAAGCATTTAGGGAGGATACAATTGTAATTTTATTTAAAATGTAAGACACTAAGACAACTTTTTAAGCACAATATACAAGTGTGTTATGCATTAATTCCTAAATTGCCCTCATTAAGTATACTTTTTCTAATTAATACATTATTTAATTTACTAAATTAAATATGTCTTATTAATAATGCTTTTAAAATAATAATATATACTACTATATAAAGCATTTAGGGAGGATACAATTGTAATTTTTTCCAAAATGTAAGACACTAAAACAACTTTTTAAGCACAATATACAAGTGTGTTATGCATTAATTCCTAAATTGCCCTCATTAAGTATACTTCTTCTAAATAATACATTATTTAATTTACTAAATTAAATATTATCTTATTAATAATGCTTTTAAAATACTAATTAAATTACATTTACTATTTATATATTTATAATTATATCTTATTAAAATTAAGTATTATCTTATTTATATACATAAGTATATAATTACTAAATATTACATAGTTATACTATAATAATAATAATAATAATAATAATAATAATAATAATAATAATATAATAATAATAATAATAATAATAATATATAATAATGATAATAATATAATGATAATAATAACAACAACAACAATAACAACAACAACAACAACAACAACAATAATAATAATAACACCAAAATATAATTAATGTTTAAGTCAGGTCAGGTTAGATTACGCTTTTCAAGTGAGACTCGGTGACACCCGTCGCATCGCACGAAGCAAACCAGTATATGATAAATATATCTTAAGATGACAATATTATAATTTAATTCAAAGTGTAAGATTCCTAATACAACATTTTAAGCATAGAATATAAGTGCTTTATGTAATAATTGATCGAGTGATAATAATTCAAGTTTTAACTAGATCCAATTATGTGATTTTACATCGTTGTTAGTATGGAATGGGATTACTTTGTTAGTGTTTTGACTTGTAGGGATTAGAGCTTAAGGAAACTTATTTTGAGGTTAATAAAGCAAAGGATGAAACTACGAGGACTAAATACGCAATTACAAAAAAGATGTAAAACGGGAAACCGGAACTAAGTTTGATGAAACATGAAGAGTATGGAAGAAGCGGGATGAAAATCGGAGCCCGAGAAGTGAAGAAATGCAAAAACCGAAGTTCAAGACCATGGTAACTTAAAATGAGCATAACTTGGGCTAGGAATAGAGTTACGCGGCCCACGACCAGTCAACGGAAAGCTCGTGAAGAGCTACATGTGAAAATCAGAATTTTACAGGGGGTCGGCGTATGATACGCCGCCCTGGGCGTATAATACGCCGGTCGGCGTATTTATGGCGTATTTGACAAAAATTTCAGAAAGTTGGGCGTAGGAAAGCTGAGGGGGGCGTATGATACGCCCAGGGCAGCGTATCATACGCCGGTGGCTGAACTAACACCCGGATTTTATGGAATTTCAAGTTATTTAAGTACAATCCAACCCTAATTTGAGGGAGAATTTTCCAAGCTCAATTCTTGACTATTCTAAGCTGATTTTTGGTATTTAAAGCCTTTGGATTCATCTCAAATCATCCACAAATAGTCTCCAAGTCAAGATTGAAGATTGAACGGATATGATGCGTGGCTAGGTTCTCTTGATTGCTTTCGGGAGTACGATTCTTGTAAAGTAAGACGATTGGTATGATTGATTAGGTTTTGTATTTAACATTGATCTATTGAATGCAATATTATGTTTTGATTGATTTAAACAAGTTACTTATAAATAAAGTTGTTTGCTTGATTATCAGTTTTTCGGTTTCCTTGCATCGTGAACTCATTAAGAAAAGTAGGCAACGTGATATAAGTGAATTGGTAACATTGTGAATGAACGAGTCTTAAAAGATTGTTCCTTTGTTATCACTTTGATCAAAAGTTGAGATCTTTAAGAATTGTTCCGTACAAACCCTAATTTAGAATTACCAATTGTTGATCTTGAAGAATTGGAAACCCGAAAGTGATTGTTTCTTATTATTTGATTAAATTAGTTTTAAAGTTTGTTGGTTTATGCACTTGTGCTCATTAACTAATTCAAAGTTTCAATTTTTAGTTCTAAAGTTTTAGACTTTTAGTCAATCGAGTCGCGTTAGTTAAACACTTTTCACGTATTCCCTGTGGAGACGACCTTACTTACCCTTACACAATAAAGGTAGCTAAGACCGATATAATATTTGATCGAGTCTCGACAACCAGATCAAAATGGCGCCGTTGCCGGAGAATTAGTGCGCAAAGTGTTATTTTTTTGTTAAATTCTTTTAGTTTTCTTTTCTTTTTTGTTTTGTCTTTTGCGGTGCTACGCTAGGTGTTTTATGTCTTACAGGTTACTCTCAAAAAGTTAAACCTCACCATGAATCAAGTTTATTATTCATGTACCAGTTATGGAAGTCCAGTTCACACGCGAGATCATTGCCCTGAGTTTTTGCAAAAGTGTGAAGAGGCGAGAAGAAAATTATATTTGTTAGATGTCTATTATGATGATGTACCATCATATTATCCGGACTACGAGTCATCTTCTCCATATTATGAAGGATATTATCAGTCAGAGGTGAATTACAACTTTAAGCAAGATAGGGATTGCAACAACTATAAACCAGAGATGACATCAAGCTCAAGTCAACAGGAGAATTATAACCACTATCATGAAGACTACTCTCAGGTGACGTACAAGGATCAGAATCAATGTCATTTTCCTAAACAAGAACATGTTGTCCAGGATGTTGAGCAAGTTCAAAATAAGTATCAATCTGACGAGGAGGAAACTATTGCTCGATTGGAGTTGGTATTACCCGAGATCGATAAGTTGTTGTCACAACATCATCTTTCAGATCAACAAAGATTTGACTACTTGACTATCAAGCGTGACACGTTATGTTAAAAATAGAATTAGAAGAGTTGATCTCACCATCTTTTAAAGTTGAGGATGAGGTCATGGAGACTAATACCACATAAATTCCTTCATTTGTTGAAGATCTATGTGTAAAGCAAGTGGTGGTTGATGCTTATGATGATAAAGTGAAAGAAGAGGTTATAGGTCTTTCAGAGCAAAGAGCTGAATGTTTAAACCTAATAAATGACATAACACCTCCTACCAAACAAGAGACTAAGATATTTTCATGTGGTTCTGATAGTACTTTAATATTCATTATGCAACTTGACAAAACAGGGGATAATGGCTTGTGTGCAAACAAGATGAAAGTCAGTATAGAGGCCATCGATAAATTTATTCAAAGGAGAGCCCATAACGATTCAATAGACATGCCAAGGATGGGAAAGAATGTGTGGACCCGACATGTCAACTACCATGTATACATTGGTAACTCGATGGGACAATGTGAATTTAGGATGACGACCATTGATTCAAGAAACATGAAGACTATGAAAAAGAAAATAGAGATTCGGTATGTTAATTATCGAGCGTTTGTTGGAAACTCGCTAGGAAAATGTTCAATTCAACCACCATAAGTGGTCTCAGGTAAGGTCTGGCTGAAGACTTAAAACTTAGCGCTTGTGGGAGGCAACCCGAGAACTTTATGGGTGTGTTCACTAGAAACCATCACGAGACTACAACTCGTCCACTCGGGACTACCGAGGGGTTTAAAGGCTTGTTGCATACGCTAAATGCAACCGTGATTCCTACGAAAGTGAGTTTTAATTCTTCTATTAGTTGTGTGTTTTTGTTTTGTTTTAGTCAATCATGAGACGCAAGCTGATGTGCTCCAAATTATACATAAAAACACTATCAAAAGCACATCAATTATTCTTTGATATCTTCCGAAATATGATGATTATGTACTTAAAATCGTTTAATTATGTTTTCAGGTGTTGTGAAGGGCAAGATAGACAAAATGAGCATATTGGACAAGAAATTGAAGAAATCCAAGCTTAAAATTCCAAGCATGGGGCCGTGCCTCATTTAGCACGCCCCCATGCCTTGCCTGAACACACCCCCATGATTGGACATCTGAAAGGACAAAAAGTACTGTTACCTAAAAGCAGTCACGGGGCCATACCCCAATAGTCACGAGGCCGTGCTTGGCCCTTTCACGGGGCCATGCCCCATTTGTCTCGGGGCCGTGCCGATAACTCCTGTGCGTACAATCCGACCAACTTTCGTAAGCATTGTACTAACACGGGGCCGTGCCTTTTTGTCACGGGGTCGTGTTCAAACACTCCGGGAAGCCTATAAATAGAGGGCTAAGTTCACCATTTTGGAGAGCTTTTGTGGGGTAATACTCTGCAAAACTCTCTCGGGAATCAAGTCTTGAAGACCATTTGGAGGCTCGAGAGGTGCATACAACACTTGAAAAGAATTCATACTTATCTTCTATTTTGTGTGTTGTTATGTTCAAGCTAATTATGAGCTAAACTCTTATTATCATCCTAATGGGATGAAACTTATGTAATTTGTGATGAACTAATGGTGTAATAAATATTGTGTTAATGTTATCATGGTCTTGGGAAAACTTTCGATGGGTAGCACCTACATTTAAACGGGGGGTTATAAGTTTATGGTTTGTAATTGTGATTGTCATACACGGTTAAAAACGTATGATCAACTTTTATTCATAACAAACTATGGCTAATTAACTAGAGATGGTTATTAGAAATTATAAGACCTTAACTTTCTGATCATTTACGGGTTCCCTTTTATTAGTCTGAGAAATCTACAGTAATTGTTATGGTTTTCTAAAACTAATGGTATGTTGGAAAGGAACTTGATCAACTCTCTTCTAACATTAAGTTATGTTTTCAGAAATCGTATGTCGAAAAAGGACACAAAAGATTACCTAATACCTACATTACTAGGGCCTTGACCTAAGCAGTAAATCTCAACCTGACGTGGTCCTGGTCACTACGGAGCGGATAAACGAGAAATCGCGCCATCTCATCTTTATAAACGTTAACACAATTACTTTATTCAATATCTTTAATCACACCACCACCTCATCACAGTTACATAAGTGTAATCCAAATTAGGATGATAGCCTTTATCCCCTGATTTTAAATCCAAAAGTTTCAACTTGTTTTACTTTATTTGTTATTTCTATGTTATTATTAGTTTTTAAACCCTAAAGAACCCCTAATTTACATCAATGCAACTTATCATCCTCCTAAACAAAACTGATAGTCAATCATAAGGGTTGTTGAGTAGTCTGAGTGTGTCCACGGATTGATACTCGGTTCTTACCATCACTATATTACCTCACGATAGGTGCACTTGCCTTTTGTGTGGTAGTTAGTAGTAGTAATAACCATTTAAAACTAAATCCGTGCGAAAATCATTTATCAAAATACATATACTTTCACACCGCATCACAAGCATTCAAGTGTGGGGAGGCACAAGTCCCTTACTAAAAGCTCTCACTAATGATCAGGTCTATGTACTCCTTTCTTTTCTTGTTTATTAATCATTATCATGTGTATTCATATTTTAAAACCATACATTGGAGACAATGTATCCCAAGTGTGGGGATAAGGGGAAGAATTGAAAGAAAATTTTGATTTTTTAAACCTTTTTGAACTTTTTGAAAAATTGAGCAACTTTAAAAAAACTTGTCTAAGTAAACTTAAGTGTACATGGAACTCAAAATTTTGCATACATGGTTAATTGTTACTGTTTGTGCACTTATGGATCCTTTGGCATGTTTGTTTTGAAAATTGAGTAATGCACCCTAATCACGAATCTTCATAAAAGTAGGTGAAAGTCCTAGGTGGTGTAACAACCCGATTGTAGATAACATAATGCTACATATTTTATTACCCCTTTTTCACCGTTTCTGTGAGAGTTAAGCCTAATTGAGCAATTCATAGCATATGTTGATTTGCTTTATATTTTTTTCATAATGAGGGAAACCATAATGTGCATCTAAGTTAGAACTCGTGTAATTGATGCGTGTTAAGATCATATACCAATGTGTGCATAAATATGATGGAGGCATTAGGATTGAACCATTTGTTTAAACCCTTCTTTTGAATACCATACCTTGATAAATTTCCTTTAGACACCATGTTGAGCCCCAACTTGTCGTTTGAATAACTCGAAACAATAAACCTATAATGCCTTAACCATTTTATGAAACCTCGAGTGATGAAGTCCAATCCATGACATGTCTAGAAGTATTGTTTAAGTATTAGTTCAATAATAGTATGATTGATTTGAATCTGGTTATATAATATATATATATATATATATATATATATATATAATATATATATATATATATATATATATATATATATATATATATGAAAAAAAGAAAGAAAAAAAGAAGGCTAAATATGAGGTCAAATTGACCAAAATATGCAGCAACAAAAATAGTGTGAGAACTCTATGATATGATTGCTATTAGAGGATGGAAATTGATAAACATGGCATCTAGCATGTTTAACTTGGATTTTATTACCCGTTAGCCACTCTAAATCCTTATTCTATTCCACCCTAAACCTTAGCCTAATATTACAACCCATGAAATACCTCTTGATTTATGTATTATATTGTGTTAATTGATGGCGATATGATTATTATACGAGCTTATGATGAAAATGTACATTCTTGGTTTGAGAGTTTCAGATATACTAGTATATAATCACTAGTCCACAAAATAAATCGAGAGGAGTGTTCAGTGTGAGGAATATGAATGCATGAATGTTGGAAGCGGAAGGTGAAGTTATGTCAACTAAAGACTCTAAGCTTAAAACATAATTGATATTGCATGTTGGGTTGTGATCTTACATGATAAAAGTTTAAAACTAAGTATGCCTTGGGACCTTTACTTGTACAAAATTGTGATAAGTTAGCATGTTTGATTAATTAAGGTGAATTATGCAAGCAAGTTTGTTTGAGGACAAACAAAAGGTTAAGTGTGGGGATGTGATTGAGTGATAATAATTCAAGTTTTAACTGATCCAATTATGTGATTTTACATCGTTGTTAGTATGGAATGGGATTACTTTGTTCGTGTTTTGACTTGTAGGGATTGGAGCTTAAGGAAGCTCATTTTGAGGTGAATAAAGCAAAGGATGAAACTACGAGGACCAAATACGCAATCACAAAAAGATGTAAAACGTGAAACCGGAACTAAGTTTGGTGAAACATGAAGAGTATGAAAGAAGCGGGATGGAAATCGGAGCCCGAGAAGTGAAGAAATGCAAAAACCGAAGGTTCAAGACCATGGTAACTTAAAATGAGCATAACTTGGGCTAGGAATAGAGTTACGCGGCCCATGACCAGTCAACGGAAAGCTCGTGAAGAGCTACATGTGAAAATCAGAATTTTACAGGGGGTCGGCGTATGATACGCCGCCCTAGGCGTATAATACGCCGGTCGGCGTATTGGCGGCGTATTATGGGCGTATTTGACAAAAATTTCAGAAAGTTGGGCGTAGGAAAGCTGAGGGGGGGTATGATACGCCCAGGGCAGCGTATCATACGCCGGTGGCTGAACTAACACCCGGATTTTGTGGAATTTCAAGTTATTTAAGTACAATCCAACCCTAATTCGAGGGAGAATTTTCCAAGCTCAATTCTTGACTATTCTAAGCTGATTTTTGGTGATTTCAAGCCTTTGGATTCATCTCAAATCATCCACAAATAGTCTCCAAGTCAAGATTGAAGATTGAACGGATATGATGCGTGGCTAGGTTCTCTTGATTGCTTTCGGGAGTACGATTCTTGTAAAGTGAGACGATTGGTATGATTGATTAGGTTTTTATATTTAACATTGATCTATTGAATGCAATATTATGTTTTGATTGATTTAAACAAGTTACTTATAAATAAAGTTGTTTGCTTGATTATCAGTTTTTCGGTTTCCTTGCATCGTAAACTCATTAAGAAAAGTAGGCAACGTGATATAAGTGAATTGGTAACATTGTGAATGAACGAGTCTTAAAAGATTGTTCCTTTGTTATCACTTTAATCAAAAGTTGAGATCTTTAAGTATTGTTCCTTATAAACCCTAATTTAGAATTACCAATTGTTGATCTTGAAGAATTGAAAACCCGAAAGTGATTGTTTCTTATTATTTGATTAAATTAGTTTTAAAGTTTGTTGCTTTATGCACTTGTGCTCATTAATTAATTCAAAGTCTCAATTTTTAGTTCTAAAGTGTTAGTCTTTTAGTCAATCGAGTCGCGTTAGTTAAACACTTTCCACGTATTCCCTGTGGAGACGATCTTACTTACCCTTATACAATAAAGGTAGCTAAGACCGATATAATAAATTGTTTTTGATCGAGTCTCGACAAACATATCAATAATTTAACTTTTGCCCCCTATTAACTTCTTCTAATTAATATATTATTTAATATAATTATTAATACATTATTTTATAATATGATATTATTTAATTGTTATTAAATTTTATTTCATTTTATTTATGATACTATAAATTGACATTTAAATTTGAATTTACTAATTATACTTTTATAACTACTTACTATTTAAATTTAGTATTATTTTATTTAATATTTAAGTATACAACTAATATATATCTTCATATTTATAATAACAATTATACTAATGTTTTTTAGGGGCGTATTATGAGTTTAATAATTTAAATATTTATTTAAAATATGTTAGTTAATGACATATTATTCAATAAGTTTTTAAAAAATAATTACAATAATAATAAATATTATCATATTAATGTTACTACTACTACTACCAATTATTAATATAAGATTAATAACAATAACAACAACTATAATATTCGTGTTATTATATTAGTTACAACATAATATCGTGTATCTATCGTGTTATTATATCTATAACAATTTAATGTTTGATAATTATATTATGACAATATAATATGAATCACTAAACATGTGTAGCGACAATTTGAGTGCATATATAGTTGAACTTACCGAAATTATGATAATACCAAAAACTATAATTATGACATTATTTTATACGCTCAATCAAACCGCGGTAAAACGTGGGTCTAACGCTAGTGTATATATATATGTTTAATATAAAATTTTGAATAATAATAAAAAATAATAAACGAGCGAACTCGAGTTTGAAAAGTATTTGATGAGTTGTGCTCGAGTTTTAAACATAAAACTCGAAACAAGCCGAGCTCAAGCTATCTTAAGCCAAATGAGACGAGCTCGGGCCGATTACACCCCTATTAGAATATATGTTAAGTTAAGTCAAAATAATTGTTTTACCTTTTTTATTAAAGAATGCCGATGAAAGTATAGGACTTTTTATGTAATTTACCCAAACTTGATATATGAAAAATGTGTGTAATTTACTCAAAGTTAATCAATAAAGGAAGAAAACAATTAACCCCCATTCCCTAAGTCTCTTACTTAACTGTTGCCTCCCTCATCAGTATCGTCTACTTGCACTTTATAATAGTACATTAAAATGAGGATGAGTTGAATAATCAAGGATTTATTCAAGGGGATGAAGATGGGTGTCGGTGATTAATCGGTTCTCAAGGATGAGACCAAAGAAGACGACAGTGTCGGTTTAATGGAATGTTGCGATAAAAGGAAGTGATCGAGAGGAAAAAAGTGGTTGTCGGTGGGAGACGGTATAAAGAGATAGTTGACAGGGAGATGAGGATCATTAAATCGCAATTCTCTCACCCATTGTGAAATCGCGACTTTTAGGCTATATGTGGCTGCATAATGAAATTTTAAACACGTGTGAGTAATTAGACAAGTAAGGTAAACTTTTTCGGTCAACTAGGGTCTACACACTTCCAAAAGAACACTCAAATGACCAAATTGAAAGCGTAAAGTAGTTTTTATAAAGGATAAAATTCATTTAACATAAATTAGCATAACTTTAAACAAAAATTACCTTTAGTGTAGACTTTCCTAGAATGAATGTATGACTTAGCAATTCTCTTGAAATAATGTGTTCTTGGTATTCGATTTCTTTACGCTCATTGATTCCGCCTTGGTGAGGGTGTGACGATATGAATGTCAAATTATTCCCATTTTATCTCTTCTCGAACATATTATTATTATATTGGTGACAACCATACATTTACTTTGTCTTTTGATGGCGCCTCCTTCACCTTCATCGTCCCATTAGACAAGGAAGTTCACCATTCCCAACAAGCACTGCATGTACATCAACTCTTGAGGTTGAAAGATTTGTGAGTGTCAGATGGGTTTTTTTATTATTTAAATCCTCAAGAGAATTACATTGGCTATGATCTCTATTTTTTAACGGTAAATGTACGACCCTACTTTGGAGGATAGGTGTTATCTTATCGGGCCCACCTATCCGTTTCCCGGCCGGGACCGCAGCCACAACTCCCTCAGGAGGAAACTCATTGATGAGAAAAACCCTTGACTCAACTCTGAACAATTTTTGCGCAGAGTGAGACTTGAACCCATGACTTCTCCTTTATTTACAACTATGAGAAAACCCCCTGGCTATGATCTGTATATATTATATAACATTTAGATTAGTGTGAACAACTTTGAGAAAAGTAATCTCAAAAAAATAACATGTCATAATTCAGCCAAAGAAATTCGAATGTGTTAGTTTCTTGTATTTTTATAGAATAAACTAAGTATCACCATGAAGGTTGATATTGAAAACTTTTAACCACTTATAAATCATTCAAGATCCTAGAATGAATGTATGACTTAGCAATTCTCTTGAAATAATGTGTTCTTGGTATTCGATTTCTTTACGCTCATTGATTCCGCCTTGGTGAGGGTGTGACGATATGAATGTCAAATTATTCCCATTTTATCATCTTCTCGAACATATTATTAATTATATTGGTGACAACCATACATTTACCTTTGTCTTTTGATGGCGCCTCCTTCACCTTCATCGTCCCATTAGACAAGGAAGTTCACCATTCCCAACAAGCACTGCATGTACATCAACTCTTGAGGTTGAAAGATTTGTGAGTGTCAGATGGGTTTTTATTATTATTTAAATCCTCAAGAGAATTACATTGGCTATGATCTCTATTTTTTAACGGTAAATGTACGACCCTACTTTGGAGGATAGGTGTTATCTTAATCGGGCCCACCTATCCGTTTCCGGCCGGGACCGCAGCCACAACTCCCTCAGGAGGAAACTCATTGATGAGAAAACCCTTGACTCAACTCTGAACAATTTTTGCGCAGAGTGAGACTTGAACCCATGACTTCTCCTTTATTTACAACTATGAGAAAACCCCTGGCTATGATCTGTATATATATAACATTTAGATTAGTGTGAACAACTTTGAGAACAAGTAATCTCAAAAAATACAACATGTCATAATTCAGCCAAAGAAATTCGAACATGTGTTAGTTTCTTGTATTTTAATAGAATAAACTAAGTATCACCATGAAGGTTGATATTGAAAACTTTAACCACTTATAAATCATTCAAGATCGAATTAATGAAATAATTAGGTGAATGATAAAAATAACAAAAAAATGATCTAAAACGTAAAAATAATAATAAATATATATAACAAATGATGTAAAATATATGACATCATGACTCATTTGACACAATAAATGTATAAAACTCAATGACCTGACGTATTTGATACAATGACCAAAATGCCTTCATTTTTAAAACAGTAGGACATATGTCAAGCACACAGTTCTTCTTAAACTTTTTAGATTAAACTAGAAGGTTGGGCCCGCGCGTTGCCGCGGGAGACCCATATGATGCCGACCAGTAATCTTAAAGGCAGCACCTTGCACAAGTTTACCTTTAATATCTTCTGTCAAATATGTAGCGGCCCGTTCACCATCTAGAAAAACTGTGTGCGTGTGTATCCAGAAAATTTTAAAAAAGTTGCTTCACATAAGCGTTTTCTTACAATTATGTTGATAAGAAAACTAAGGGATACCTTCAAAGGACGCAATACCCCTGACACATAATATGAATGCCTCACAGGTGGTGGTTTTTTAGTCATTCTGTAAGCGGCAACTATTCCATGGAGTTGTTTTAATTCCTACGATTATTTAACAAACATGTTTATCATTGGTGAAAAAATCTAATGAATTTAATAAATGACATAATATGACAGTATACCTCACAAGACTTTTCAACTAAACTTTCAATGATAGAATCAATCATAGAAGGGACAAGATCTTTGAGAGACTTTCCACCTCGAAAAATGCTGCTTTTTACAAGATCAAGTACTTCTTCCGCAGCAGCAAGTGCCCATTCAAATGGAGAATTAGCACTGGAGTTACCGGTTCTACGAGCAGATAGTCCAGCTCACAACTAATTTGCATATCTGCAGATGAAATTAATGGATATCCAACTGTCAGATGTATAATTTAAAAGAGTTGTTTTAAGTTATTTTAAATTTTGATTACTAAACGCCAATAAACCTAGATGTGAGTTGCAATGTTAATCGAAGAAATTTGTCAGAAATAAGGCACTCCAGAAGAGTAAGACTTTGCTTTAATGTCAATCCCTGTTCAGAACCTGACTTCTGAACTGGGGTCAAACCAGAACCTACTAGTGCAGAATCTAAGGAACCGGCAATTTCTTGAAATCTGCAAGCAATAAACACTCAAGTCATTCTTCGTTTTCCTTCATTTACTTTTTATTTGTTTGCTTTATGTAATTAAAAATGGTTACATGAAGGGAACCAGTACCTTAATGAAAAATACACCCCAATGTTCCACTGTTTCATGAAATCTACATATACAGCCTCAGCTCGAAAGCTGCTGACAGTAGATCTAGAAGGGCAGTATCCTTGCAAGAAGATTAAAAAGAATTATGATTACAAATGGTCAATTCAAGTTTTGTTAATTTGTTTTATGTCTAACAGGTCAAATGAGTAAAATAAAAAAATTACTCAATAGAAACATGTATTTATAATGATAAAACCACTTATTACTTTATTAAAAAAGTTATTGTACTATATACATAATATAGGTTTTGTAGTCATATTTTGGCACCTGTACCAAGATTACCCAACTGCCCAACCCACCTTTTGCCACGCTATTGGATAGCTATGGAGATACAAGAAACTTTAATTAATTTACTACCTTCTAAATCAGCCAGAAATTCTAGACTTGCTTTATAATTTTTCAAGAATTCAGTAGGCCTTCCAGGAGAAAAGGCCCCTGGCTTCCCCTGTTGGATAGCATACATAACCTCCTTAAGTATTGAATTAGCAAGAAAGGTAAATACATGCAGACCTGAATTTTCTGCAAAATATTAAGGAGCATATACATAACCATCAATATATTCCCTGGGTTGTAAACAATGACAGAATAGCAAAAATATTATTGACTGTTAAAATAGCCATACCGGTAGAAGAAATCTCTAACAAAAATGTACAATTTTCTGCAATAAGACGTTTCATTTGTTTATAGTTGTAACACCCCAACCCGGAGAGGCTGACGTGTCACTATTACAGATATCAAATCAAAAACCAAATCCATAATATTAAAGAGAGAGTTTCAAACAAAACCAGATAATCTGAAAGAACCTAATTATGTTATTCATTACATTAATTAAAGTAAAATACAATCTTGATCTTCAACCACTCTTCACTGATTTCCCGGAACCCCCTGATTACCTACAATCAAATAAGAAAACACCACAAAAAGGAAATACGGCTGAGCCAAAAGTTGCTCAGTGACGGAATTAACAATAGTAATGATAAGAAGCATAACATACTGATATCTGATACTGAACTGATCATATGATATGGAAAACGGAAATCTGAATCTGAACATATAATACTGATACTGAACTGAACCTGTAATACTGAACTGAACTGGTCTACACGACGCGTATATACAAACAAAATAAGTCGTGTAATATAAGAAGTACCCAGAGCCAAAACTGAACTGATAAGTACATAGCTAGCTAGACTATGCACTAATGAGATGGTGTGTGGGGCGTACACACATGATTCCATCCCCCGGAACTGAACTGAACTGAACTGAACTAGGATCGATCCATCCGCCTCCCAGATATTATGGCCAAAGTACTACCTGAGTACTAACGTGTTAACGGAGACGCCGTGAACTATTTATTACACACCGTCACGAAAAGTGTCATATCATTGACGCCACAATGATATGTCGGAGAGCTCGGGTAACAGAGTATCAAATCAAATGGTAATACAACTACCAACATATAACATATCAATAAAACATTTATAGGAACATGCAATAATGAGCACAATTCATAAAATATATATTGCATGCTACAGGTGTCAATAAATACACTAATGAGTCGAATGAATCGGAGCATAATCAAATAATATGGATATACGAATAATAAAGGCTAAACGATTCATATTAACGGAAATAACGTATCAAAAATCCGTACTACAAAGTAACGGAACAGAATTTATACTATGACAAAGATAACCAAGAATCCGTACTACAAAGTAACGGAAACAAAGTGAATACTAAGATAATCAAAGGAACAGAATCCGTACCTTATATTAACAAAGCAACCACGTCTAAGTCGAGCTCAAATCGTACGCAAACCTACACTTTAGTTACTTTATGCGTCAGGTTCACAACTCTTGATATTACTATATTGATCTTCCGGCGACTACTATTTCTTTTAGGATTTCAAAATAAAGTCTTATTATCTTATGCTTGTTTCCTTATATACTCCAAATGTTTAAGTCTCTTATTCTATGAATTTGATTTCTATCATAAACCTTTGCTTACTCATTATTATATAAAATAATCATCCACCAAAGTGTTGTAATGGTATACGTTGTTAGAGTCCCAATTCCGACTTTCAACTTTTCCATGTGGCTTTATGAATAAACACAAACATGTATCCTAAATTTTATGACAGAAGGTCACAACCTAGTTCACTCAAGTAACCCAATTCTTAATCTCTTTAATTGTTCATGGTTAAACCACCGATTACATACAACATCTTATAATTATTCTCATTAGTTATATCATTATAAGGAGATTAATTTTAAAGTGTAATATATAGCAGTAGGTGAATTGACACTAAGAGCCAAGTGATTAGCCTTCATGTTTCATTCACAAGTTCTAACATACTAGTATTACCATCACCAACTTAAGTATCAAAACCCAATCTTCATTAAAGTGATCAGAAGAGTATATCACAACAAGAACATATTGTGTGAATTCATAGTTACTCTATGGTTTAAGATCATTAATAACCATTCAAATGATGCTTAGTCACCGGAACAAACGGAGCAAATAGAACCACATAAGACATCGAACTCAAACGGGTCAAATCGATACCTTGTTTTTTTTTTCCCGGTGAGCGGTTCGATTCAGAGCTTGAAGATTGTCAAACCAACCCAAATTAACAGGTGGGCAAGCAGCGATAACGGTGGCGGTGACTGTATTGGATTCAAGAACGAGTTAACACATCGTATTGAAAATCAAAACGCAACACCAATCATATGCTAACCTTGGTACCTGGTTAATAAATCTAGAACCCAATGAAATCAGAGCTAACCGCTTGATGATAACCTGCAACCGTGATGATACACTAGCCACACAGTGGTTGAAGATTGTACGGGAATGGTTCACAACACGAACACCATCACAGTCTCGAGCCCCGATCTGGTACAGATCTAGACATGCAGCCCAAGGTCAAAGCAGTCGAGAGAATAGGGCAGTGGGGTGGCCTAGGCCACCTTCGGCCACCGTCGCCTGTGGTGTGGGAATACCACGATAGTACCACCACCATCTTCAAAACATTACTGCTGCTGCTCGGTGCCCGGGGGCCTCCTCACCGCGGCAGCCACCACAATCAAAACCAATCCGCAACCACCACCGAAACATTGAGGTCCCGATCCACAGCCGACACCACTGCTGCTATTACCTTCACCACTGCCTCTAAACCCGATTCCAGCAAGGTCGAGCTCCACGACCACAACCTTCACAGCCACATCTGACATAACAACACCATAACCATCGTAGCCCAGTCCACCGCAGTAACCTTCATCGATGGCCAATTTCAAAAGGGGGGTGTAGCCACCGATTCAGCCCACCAAAACAACCGCCAATCAAAGCCGACCACCATCGAAGCCCAGCAACCACTACCATAACTACAATCACCATCGGTACTTCACCATCGGGACTTCACCACCGCGGCACCACTCACGGCCACCATCGACTACTACCATCGTCCGACCTGCACCACCACTTCATCCTTCGATTCTCGTCGCCACGTGGAGTTTTAGGAGAAATTGAAGCCACTATGACAACCGGGGCGTCGAGGGGAAGCGGTGGCTGGCTTCACTCGCCGGAATCGGCCGCCTCCGGCCGGTGGTTTGGCCGGATCGAAGGGAACAGGGGAGAAATGGGGGGGGAGGAAGCTGCGATCTGCTCTCTCTCTTCCTCTCTTCTCTGATTTTTTTTTTTTGTTGTTTTCTATATGGGGTATTATAATTCTACCCCCCTTAAAAAAAATTTCGTCCACGAATTGCTAGGTACATCTTGAACAAGGATATGGCATAACGTACACGGAGTAGTATGTGATGTTCAAGAAACAGATAACTGACAACTTCATAACTAATAGCAGAAACATATAAGAGATAATACCTAAGAGGTAAACAGATACGGATTGAGAACGGATTTCATCTTCTATCTACCATGTAGCTTCGCGTTCGGAATGGTTTTTCCATAATACTTTAACAAAAGAAATAGTTTTCCTACGCATAATGCGCTCTTGTCGGTCAAGTATGGCCTCAGGTTCCTCCCGAACGATAAGTCTTCACGAATCAAATGAAGTGGGTAGTTAACCACGTGAATAGGATGACAATGTGTCCCCTTAAAAGAGATACATGGAGACATTATGCACATGTGACAGTTGAGGGGTAAAGCCAAACGATACGAAACCTCACCAACTCTTTCTAGGATTTCAAAGGGTCCGATAAACCGTGGACTAAGCTTCCCTTTTAGACCAAAACGTCGTACGCCCTTGCAAGGCGAAACCTTCAGGAATACCTTGTCACCGATCTTAAACTCCAAAAGTCGACGGTGTCGGTCTGCATAGCTTTTCTGTCTACTTTGAGCTTCTTTTAACTTTTCTCTAGCAATAGCAACTTTTTCATTCGTGATTTGAACTAACTCGGGTCCTTCGAAAATTTAGCATAAAGCTTCTTTTCACGTAGTGTTTCGAGCACGATACGAAGATGATTCTCATGCTCCTCCTACTTTTAGAATAAATTAAGATGTCATCGATAAATACAATGACGAACTTATCGAGGGACTTGCGGAAGACTCGGTTCATTAGGTCCATGAATACGGCCGGGGCATTAGTTAACCCGAACGGCATAACCAGGAACTCATAGTGACCATACCGAGTACGGAAGGCAGATTTAGGGACGTCAGAATCTTTGATCTTTAGCTGATGGTAACCAGACCTCAGATCGATTTTAGAGAAACACTTTGCACCCTGAAGCTGATCAAATAAATCATCAATACGAGGCAGAGGGTAACGATTACGGATAGTGATCTTGTTGAGTTCTCTGTAGTCAATGCAGAGTCTCAAAGAACCATCTTTCTTCTTCACGAATAGGACTGGTGCGCCCAAGGTAAGACACTTGGTCTAATAAATCCCAATCTAGTAATCCTGTAACTGCTCCTTTAACTCCTTAAGCTCCATAGGTGCCATACGATACGGTGCCTTAGAAATCGGTTCAGCACCTGGAATAAGATCAATAGTGAATTCTACCTCGCGATCTGGTGGAAGTCCGGGTAACTCTTCAGGAAACACGTCAGGAAAATCACAAACAATCGGATAATCAGATATGTTCGGCTTTTCAGAAGATGTAGCTTTCACCGAAGCTAGGAATCCCACGCAACCGTGCGTTAAGAGTTTCTGAGCCTTAAGCGCAGAGATGATTTTCAACGATTTCCGAGGCTGAGTCCCTTGATAAACAAGTTCAGGGCATGAGGATTCCCAAATAAACACGACGAGTCTGGCATTCTATAGTAAGTGATGTCGAGTGAAAATTTCTGTCTGCTCTTGGCGGTGAGCCTGCAGATGCACCAAGAAAACTCACCAACCGCGTAAATCGTGTCTTGAAATCTGTTATGTGCTCGTCATCCCTCTGTCTAATATTAGCATATTGTCTACGATACTCAGTGCGGTCAGCAGCGTGAAGTATTCCTCATAAAACATTCCTCGGAATTTATCCCAAGGAAGTGTAGCTGCATATTCGTTTCCTCCTCTAGCTTGTTTCACAGTCGTCCGCCATCTGTGAGCATCATCTTCTAACTACCTCAAAGTAGCAATTACTTTGTATACGTTCAACACAAGGATCAAACAATTGAAAGACTTAGACTGCCCAGTTTGCACCTCGACCGGATCAAAACGTACCAACCAGACTTCTGAAAACGTTCCAACCAGACATGAATCATCACGGGGTGGTGGTGTATTATCACCGGAAGGTGCTCCTGTGTTGTTCCCGCCAGAAGGTGGCTCTGAGTTATTTACACTGGAGGTCCTGTGTTGTTTCCCTCTGAATTTGCATGTTGCATCTGCTGGATGACTGTTTGAGCAGTCTGAGTCAGGTTAGGTTAGGGAGTATCCCAGAAATAGCAGCGTTTACGGCATTAGCAACGAGGGTTTCAAGAGGAGTATCAGATGAGGGGCATTCGAGTTATTGCGGTTGTTCACACGTCTCTTAGGAGCCATCTGAAATGAAGATACACGTATGAATACTGGAATTTTGATTGGGAACAAAAATTAGATCCTAACCAACGTCTACCCATTACCTCACAAGTTTATTATTAATGTTTAAGTTTTCTACAGGAAAGAGCCTTTGCTCTGATACCATAACTGTAACACCCCAACCCGGAGAGGCTGACGTGTCACTATTACAGATATCAAATCAAAAACCAAATCCATAATATTAAAGAGAGAGTTTCAAACAAAACCAGATAATCTGAAAGAACCTAATTATGTTATTCATTACATTAATTAAAGTAAAATACAATCTTGATCTTCAACCACTCTTCACTGATTTCCCGGAACCCCCTGATTACCTACAATCAAATAAGAAAACACCACAAAAAGGAAATACGGCTGAGCCAAAAGTTGCTCAGTGACGGAATTAACAATAGTAATGATAAGAAGCATAACATACTGATATCTGATACTGAACTGATCATATGATATGGAAAACGGAAATCTGAATCTGAACATATAATACTGATACTGAACTGAACCTGTAATACTGAACTGAACTGGTCTACACGACGCGTATATACAAACAAAATAAGTCGTGTAATATAAGAAGTACCCAGAGCCAAAACTGAACTGATAAGTACATAGCTAGCTAGACTATGCACTAATGAGATGGTGTGTGGGGCGTACACACATGATTCCATCCCCCGGAACTGAACTGAACTGAACTGAACTAGGATCGATCCATCCGCCTCCCAGATATTATGGCCAAAGTACTACCTGAGTACTAACGTGTTAACGGAGACGCCGTGAACTATTTATTACACACCGTCACGAAAAGTGTCATATCATTGACGCCACAATGATATGTCGGAGAGCTCGGGTAACAGAGTATCAAATCAAATGGTAATACAACTACCAACATATAACATATCAATAAAACATTTATAGGAACATGCAATAATGAGCACAATTCATAAATATATATTGCATGCTACAGGTGTCAATAAATAACACTAATGAGTCGAATGAATCGGAGCATAATCAAATAATATGGATATACGAATAATAAAGGCTAAACGATTCATATTAACGGAAATAACGTATCAAAAATCCGTACTACAAAGTAACGGAACAGAATTTATACTATGACAAAGATAACCAAGAATCCGTACTACAAAGTAACGGAAACAAAGTGAATACTAAGATAATCAAAGGAACAGAATCCGTACCTTATATTAACAAAGCAACCACGTCTAAGTCGAGCTCAAATCGTACGCAAACCTACACTTTAGTTACTTTATGCGTCAGGTTCACAACTCTTGATATATACTATATGATCTTCCGGCGACTACTATTTCTTTTAGGATTTCAAAATAAAGTCTTATTATCTTATGCTTGTTTCCTTATATACTCCAAATGTTTAAGTCTCTTATTCTATGAATTTGATTTCTATCATAAACCTTTGCTTACTCATTATTATATAAAATAATCATCCACCAAAGTGTTGTAATGGTATACGTTGTTAGAGTCCCAATTCCGACTTTCAACTTTTCCATGTGGCTTTATGAATAAACACAAACATGTATCCTAAATTTTATGACAGAAGGTCACAACCTAGTTCACTCTCAAGTAACCCAATTCTTAATCTCTTTAATTGTTCATGGTTAAACCACCGATTACATACAACATCTTATAATTATTCTCATTAGTTATATCATTATAAGGAGATTAATTTTAAAGTGTAATATATAGCAGTAGGTGAATTGACACTAAGAGCCAAGTGATTAGCCTTCATGTTTCATTCACAAGTTCTAACATACTAGTATTACCATTCACCAACTTAAGTATCAAAACCCAATCTTCATTAAAGTGATCAGAAGAGTATATCACAACAAGAACATATTGTGTGAATTCATAGTTACTCTATGGTTTTAAGATCATTAATAACCATTCAAATGATGCTTAGTCGCCGGAACAAACGGAGCAAAATAGAACCACATAAGACATCGAACTCAAACGGGTCAAATCGATACCTTGTTTTTTTTTCCCGGTGAGCGGTTCGATTCAGAGCTTGAAGATTGTCAAACCAACCCAAATTAACAGGTGGGCAAGCAGCGATAACGGTGGCGGTGACTGTATTGGATTCAAGAACGAGTTAACACATCGTATTGAAAATCAAAACGCAACACCAATCATATGCTAACCTTGGTACCTGGTTAATAAATCTAGAACCCAATGAAATCAGAGCTAACCGCTTGATGATAACCTGCAACCGTGATGATACACTAGCCACACAGTGGTTGAAGATTGTACGGGAATGGTTCACAACACGAACACCATCACAGTCTCGAGCCCCGATCTGGTACAGATCTAGACATGCAGCCCAAGGTCAAAGCAGTCGAGAGAATAGGGCAGTGGGGTGGCCTAGGCCACCTTCGGCCACCGTCGCCTGTGGTGTGGGAATACCACGACAGTACCACCACCATCTTCAAAACATTACTGCTGCTGCTCGGCGCCCGGTGGGCCTCCTCACCGCCGGCAGCCACCACAATCACAACCAATCCGCAACCACCACCGAAACATTTGAGGTCCCGATCCACAGCCGACACCACTGCTGCTATTACCTTCACCACTGCCTCTAAACCCGATTTCCAGCAAGGTCGAGCTCCACGACCACAACCTTCACAGCCACATCTGACAATAACAACACCATAACCATCGTAGCCCAGTCCACCGCAGTAACCTTCATCGATGGCCAATTTCAAAAGGGGGGTGTAGCCACCGATTCAGCCCACCAAAACAACCGCCAATCAAAGCCGACCACCATCGAAGCCCAGCAACCACTACCATAACTACAATCACCATCGGTACTTCACCATCGGGACTTCACCACCGCGGCACCACTCACGGCCACCATCGACTACTACCATCGTCCGACCTGCACCACCACTTCATCCTTCGATTCTCGTCGCCACGTGGAGTTTTAGGAGAAATTGAAGCCACTATGACAACCGGGGCGTCGAGGGGAAGCGGTGGCTGGCTTCACTCGCCGGAATCGGCCGCCTCCGGCCGGTGGTTTGGCCGGATCGAAGGGAACAGGGGAGAAATGGGGGGGGGGAGGAAGCTGCGATCTGCTCTCTCTCTTCCTCTCTTCTCTGATTTTTTTTTTGTTTGTTTTCTATATGTGGGTATTATAATAGTCTTCTTGAAGCTCATCCCAGCGGGGCCACCAACAACTCCAGATGAAGTGTATGGAATTACTTTCTGAACTAACAGTCCCACGACTGTCGACCAAAATATTTCTTCTACATTTCGTGTGTTATCCACAGCAGCATAAGCACGTAAGCAGTTGTATACTGCATTTTCATCCTTGTGTAATAATCCGTCTATAAGACAATGTCCCAAACTTGTAGCTAATAATGAGCTGGCATTTTGTATTCTTTTTTCCATGTTCTCAATAAAAGGCAGGTTCTCTACTGCCATTAACAGCAAAGAATGTATTAAACACAACTCTAAGCAACACAAACGCTGATACAAAATGTATGTAAGTATCAATCCTAGTCTACGGGGAAAAACACTTGATGCAATCCTATATATAAATGTAGCAATATACCTAATCAAGCAAAACGCTCTAAATTGTTTTAGTTCTAAATTGTTTTAGTAAACTATCACCTAACATCAAGGGAGATTTATCTCTCTGGTTACAAGATAAATAACAAAACTAAGTAAGGGATGCTTAGACGTCTTAATGTTACAAAGAAAACCACCTCTAAAATTATGACTGCATGCATTATGTGACAAAATATACATTTCACCAACTGATCTTAAGTAAATAAATGAAATCACACCACTCTAGATTTTTAATTCAATAAAGCTCAACTGCAAATTTAGAATAGAGGTAGATACTTATGTTTGCTTGTTTAATCTTGTTCATGAAATACCCATTATTAACCACACATGTTATGCAATTTAAATAGATAAAAATAATCAGCCGACCTTAATTAACTTAAAATGATAACCATCACTTAACCTTAAAAAAGGATGACCTAAAAGGCTACTGCTTCAATCATTATTTTGATAGCAAGAAACTGGAGCAGCAACAATAGTAAGATAATGTAAAATTGCACGTATATCCCTAATTAAAAGGTTCAATTGAAGGTATTTCAACAATTTTTTTAAACGAACCATGGTATTCCATTGCTTCCATGGATCTCCCTGCTATTATCATCAGCTGATACTTTTGTAAGGCAACCTCTATCTCAAAGGATAAGGCAATATCACTATTCAACATGAGTTGCGCAATAGGCCCTAATGGTACTCAATAGATCAAAAACAACTAAAGAACGTGACTTAACAAAATGAAACATCAATTTTATGAAATCACCAATTTCCACATCTGATATATGTAACTATTTAGCATAAAAATCATCATTATCCACAACTGCTAACTATATATCTTGCACTGTGTTTGGTATGAGCTTACTAATCCATTAAAACGATTTGAAGATGCAAAATCAGTTATAATAAGTAAATGTTTTAGCAATATAATGGACCATTAGGAGTAAAGTATTTGTTAAAGTATATATTTTTTATGTCTACTATTGTTCAAATTTGAAGTGGGCTTCTTGGTTTATCACTTATCAGTAAGACAAATCTCTAAGATCACTTTGAATACACTTTGGATTTTGCTAGTGAAACATGGACCTTTAATTTGGTAGCCCAACTAACTATTGCTCAAGTTAGAATTTGATTTCTTGGTTATTAATCAAGACACACACACGTAACATATTCAAGACAAAGAGACAACAATCCAAAAATTAGGCCAAAATTAAATCCAAAAGCAAAGTGAAGATGAACAGGCGGCAAAAGTAGCCTATGCAGCAATAGAGACGAAGCAAAAAAGGAAGCATACCTGTGCAAAAACGATCATGCCTGGAAAAAAGGTGGGAGCTGCAACAAAAAGAGGCCGAAAAAAATTAGAAATGGGCTCAAATAGTGAGATAAACCAACGCTCTGTCTTTGACCTGCGAAATACAAAGATTTTAATACAAACAAATAAAAATACAACAATGCAATTAGTGTTCTGATGGTTACTGTAATTATATACCTCAAAGTAAGGGTTGTACCTCTCATGTTGTAGACGAATACGTAGTGGACCTTTTCTGTTGTGTCCCGCTACCTCTTTCGTGTTATATCTTGAACCCATGACTTCTTCTTTATTTACAACTCTGAGAAACCCCCCGGCTATGATCTGTATATATTATATAACATTTAGATTAGTGTGAACAACTTTAAGAACAAGTAATGTCACACCCTCGCTTAGAGCGGAAACACGAGGATGCGACGGACGGGATCGTCATAACACTTGGTATAATTACAGGGACATAATACATGCAAACTCCTCGTGTCATGACGTCGCCCGACACAATGGTGACTTGTGTCGTGGTTAGTCAGTTCCACGACTATCATAGTCTTATTGATTCCAAATCCAAATTACACCGAGTTTCACAAACGAAAACAAATGATATACATTACTAATGCAAAACTATTAAAATCCTGAGGGTCTCTGCTAAGGCATCTGCTAGCTATCCTCTTTGATTATGTTCACCTGAAAAGATATGCTAAAAAATGTCAACACTAAATGTTGGTGAGTTCCGCAGGTTTAAATTTAAAACATGTAATTGATGCTGTATAGAATTTGATATGGAATCATACTGCAAGCACAAACCACATAACATGTGTTTAAAGACAACCAAACCTAATGACGTTATGCATATAAATTAGACGGAATATATTCACCCTTGGCCTGATTGCTGGCAGCTGTGTTGGCAACTCGCAAGTTAACCAATCGTCGAAGGGTGGGGGTGTCAACCCAGTAGTACTACCAATACCTAACCGTTGGTTCCCAAACCCGGGAATTAATGGTTGTAAGAATGATAGAATAACACCATGTATGCATGCAAAACAGTATCACATTGATTCCAAGTATAGAATATAGAATGTACAGCATTAAAAACGGGTGAACATACTTTTCCCCCATTGATTGAAAACATTGAAAACTTGTATAAGCATAAAAAGGGGCCACGAAACTCACCTTGAATTGATATAATGCACAAAGACTTCACAGAATATAGTAATGCACGATCAAACATGATCAATACCTATGTAATAATTGTATTTAAGTCTTTAATATGTACTCAATGCGAATAGATATATTTGATCGGATTTGGGTTGACGTACGCGATTATTTATAGTTGAGTTTGATTTTATACCTAGTGATATTAGGATTTAAATTGAATTGTGGGATTTTGGACAAGTAATGAAATTACTTGTATTTTTTTGATTTATTTGAAAGAAATATGTCATTTAAATATATTATGTATTTATTCTTTGTAATCGTAAAATTCAATAATAATTTATTAATTAAAGTATCAAAATATAACCTATAATTACATTTATAAATGATTTGTAAAATTATATATTTTGTATAATTTCTATGGTTTTCCATGATTATTTCATGATTTAATGTTTATTTTTATAAAAATTAATTATTTATATTAATTATAAATAATATTTTATAAAGATTTTTAAGGTTTTTAAATAAAATAAATTTTCAGAAAATAATTTTGGAAGATTTAAAATAAAGGAAGTTTATAAAATTTATTTTATAATTTTTAGAAATTTTTGTATAATTTTTAGAAGCTCAAAAGGCTTTTAAAAAAAATAAATGCAGTGGCCCGGGGTCGAACCCGGGACCTCTCGGATGGGGAAACATGTGTTTAGCCGGTGAACCAAGGCTTATAGCCGTGACAGAACCCAACTCGATTTGTTTTTAAGCATGGTTTCCCATTTCCCCCAATTTCCTATAAACCCTAATTCGATTTGGGTTAAATTGGACACGAATTCGATAAGGATTACTGAAATTAACATGGGGCTTTGATTCCCCATGTATAAACGAGTATGAGTAGGTGTTTAATTACCTGTTTTGTGTCGATTTGATGATAGAACAGATAAGAACAGGCCGCGGCAAAAGGGAGAATTGGTTCGGGTTGAATCTGTTGATGATACTTCAATTAATTGCACAGACAGTTTCTAGGCTTGATGATAAACGAAAGCCCTTTATCAATTTTGATTGAATGTGGTTAAGGATTGGAGTTTGGTTAGGTTTGCAGGTTCGACGAAGATGATGATCGATTTCAGAGTGTTTAGGTGTTTGTGATTGAGATTACAGGTTGCATTCGATTATGAGTTGATAAAGTTCGATTAAACGGTATTAATTTGATTAAAGTGGCATGTGAGTGGGTTATTTAGCCGTTTAATTTGGTCGGGAATAAAGTGGAAAAAAGGCTATAACCGTTAATCGACCGTTAAACGCGTTTTGGAGTGTGCTTTCGGTTCGATTCTTGTCCACGAAGTGATTCGGTGTGATTTGGCTGTAAAAATCAAGCTTTTAATCGGTTTTTGGAGTCGCCGAGCTGTTGCCGGAGTCGGCCGGAACAGTGCGCCGGAAACACGGGGTTTGGGCGGGGGGTTGGGTTTGTAATTTCACATTTTCACTTTTGGTCCCTGTGGTTTTATTATTATTATTTTATGTTACTAAACTTCTGTTTAAGTTTCATAAATATCAAAACACCCCCTGGACTTATTATTATTATTATTATTTTTATATTATTGTTATTATTATTATTATTATTATTATTATTATTATTATTATCATTATTATTTTATGATTATTATTATTTATTATTTATTATTATTATTATTATTATGGTTAACTCGAATGTGTATACGAAAAATTTGTCTAGAACGATATATATACATATAGAAATAATAAATGCATAAAGATAGTTAACACACATGGAACATGTACACGAAGATTATTCGGTTATCACGATAAATAGATTATGAACATACGTGAGGATCGTTAATACACGCGATGAGTTAACGAGTTTAATACTGATTGACGGTTTATTGGTGACAGATGCTACAAAACATCACATTCACCACATGATCTTCAATAAGAAGAATCTTAAGTTTTCTTTCTGATTTGGAATATCTTGAATGTTTCTAAAACTTTGTTCATTAAATCCATCTGTATCATCTGAACTGTCACACTAATGTGACAGTATCCCACCATGTTCTTTGCTTGATTTTGTGAGGTGTCATAGTATCCCCCAGTTGAGGGAATTTTGTCCCGAAATTCAACTGGTGTTAGGTCCAAGAGTGTCATCCTCGAATAGATGTGGGTATTTGAGTTTCATCTGATCCTCTCGTTCCCATGTAAACTCTGGACCTCGTTTGGAATTCCATCTCACACGAAAAATAGGTATCTTACTGCGTCTCAACTTCTTGACCTTCCGGTCCATGACCTCAATAGGTTCCTCCACAAAATGGAGACTTTGATCAATCTTGATGTCCTCAATAGGCACGTGAAGTGATTCGTCAGCTAAACACTTCTTGAGGTTCGATACATGTGTAAAACCTCTGAAATCTCCCAGAAATCAATAACACACGATCTCAATCACGTGAATGCGGGATGTAAACATGATTGGATAGAAGAGAAGATTGAATTGAACACGAAATGCTTCTTTGATTGAAATAAACAACCTATGAAAGGTCTTGTGCTATTTTCGCATCTTCCAGAAATCAATAACACACGATCTCAATCACGTGAATGCGGAATGTAAACATGATTGGATAGAAGAGAAGATTGAATTGAACACGAAATGCTTCTTTGATTGAAATAAACAACCTATGAAAGGTCTTGTGCTATTTTCGCACAGTACAGAATGATAATGAACGAAAAGCTTGATTACAAAACGAAAACTAAGCTATTTATACTAAACATCAAGTTCTCGCGCGAAAGACTTTTCGCGCGGCTTCCTTTCGCGCGGGACAGACTTTCGCGTGGAAGCTTCTTCGCGTGGAAACTGCTTGTTCTCGCGTGACAGCTTCAACTCGCGTGGAACAGGCTTTCGCACATGCTGTTTTCAGACTTCGTCTTCGTTCAATCTTCAAATGTTTTGCCGAGCCTTGATTAGTCTTCTACAATCTCCCCCTAGGCTCGGTGAAACATGATCAATCAAAATCAACGTTTGCTTTCTTGTACGTGCCTGCATATGCATACCATTTATTCCTAAGGATCCGGTCAGTCATCCACACATACTGGCAAGATAGAAATAAACGGACTCAACAGCTGAAATAGGGCAGTGTAAAAGCTTGAGTAAGTAGTCTTTGCCAAACTTCATCAAGTCTGCTGGATCAATGATTCGAAATGATTTGTCAGTGCATTTGATCACAGCATGACCTGAATCCTTCTCACATCTCCAAGAAAGTAATTGCTTTAAAGAATTAGGAGGAACAGGAGCATGGACTGGAATCTTCCTTTTCTTGAAAGAATTTTCAAAATGAGATCATATAGTTCTTTATCAAGTCAAGACTCTGTCTAGCTTTATTTAAAATAAACTGGTTAAGTTGATTGTCAATATCTTTTGTCCCTTTTAAACTTATACTTCAGGTTTTACTCAGAAATATAAGGAGTGATACTTATCATGTTTTATATGATTTAATATAATTCAGTGGATCCCACAATCAGAACTTCAGTAAAATACTTATTAGTCTTCAAGACAATATTGAGATTTCAAGTCACCCCAAATTGACTTAAACCATGCATTGTTGATCAGTGATATCATTTATTTATTCCTAAAATATAACTATTTGAGCATAACTAGCCTGAGAAATATCTCTTAACCCGGAATATTAACAAGTTTAAGGACTTACTGACAGTCATCCGGACTTACGTCTGCCCTCTCAAGATGTTTAGGACTTACAAGCCATCCGGACTTACATGCCCCATCTTTTGATTTTGCCTTCCATGATCAGAGAATATTCTCAAAATAGAAAAATATATACCATATAGTATGTATGTCTTTTAGACATATCTTTTGATTTGTTGTGCTTCTTGGCATCTTATATCCTATATGACCTTTGTTGGCATCTTTTTGCTCAATTATTTTCTTTTTGTGTTTTTCTCTTTTTGTTTCTTTTTGTATTTTTATCTTTTATATATATATATAGTTATGATAATCACTGAATCAATCACATACCGGCTTGAGTATGACAAGATTATATCTCTCAGTCTGTGTTAGAACATTTTTGGCACATAATCCTGATATGTTCCCCACTAATTCATATCTCTTTAATTCAAGTTTAATCACTCAATTATGATCTTTTTATTTCTGAAAGCAAAGCCTATTGACACATCAAACATAATCCAAGTCTATTCGTATTTAAGCCTTTGAAAGTACTTAGACTCTTTTTGAACTGTGTAAAATCATTTCTCATTTAATCATGAAAATTCATTTTTATTGATCCAATATTGACTCCCCCTAAGACCAAAAATATTTTCAAAGCTTATTTTTCAAATTTCTCCGTTATATGACTGAACATTTTGAAGCAATTGTAAGATTCCTGTCATATGTCTTTGAACAACCGCTGTCTACATGCCATAAGCTTTCAGTAGCCTTTTGCGGTTGTCCCTGCATTAGTAACAAACTTACTTAGCTTTTGGTACCCAAGTCAAACATGACTTGAGTACATTATGTGTTGCAGCAAGACAAAATGATTTGAGATTATTATATTTGTTTTGCACATCAGCCTTTTTATTTACACTTTTCAGCTTGATGTTTTCTTTTAAATCATTAGTCAAACTCTTATTCTTTTTGACAATATAATCATTAACAACTTTTGATTTCATTTGTTTTGCAAATTTTCCACGAGTGAAAAACAATTTTCTATTATGAGCAATAGAATTATGAAATCGTTGTTTGCTTAATGATTTTTGTCGAAAAGGACAATTATTTGCCAAATGATTTATGTTTCCACACTGATAACATCTCCTTTGTTGTCTGTGGAAAACAAACTGTGGATGACAATTATGGAAATTGTCATAAAAACCAAAGTCAGATTGACTTTTTGGTTTAACATTCTGCACAGTCTCTCGAATCTTTGCATCATTTGATAATTGCTTGTTTATCTTTTGCAGATTCGAGGAAATTGATGAATTATGACCACTTTGGATTGGAAATTTGGCAGTTTTGACTTTTGGAATTGGTGGTGTTGGAATAGGAACAGTCTTTGATTCTGCTGGAGAAGGACCAGACTTTGAATATGCTGGAGGAGGACCAGGCTTAGATATACAGATTGGTGCTGGAGAAGGACCAGGCTTTTGAATTTTCAGATTGAATGCAGAAGAATCATTCACTTGCAAATCTGGGCTACAAACATCTTGATTCACAAGGTTAGCATTATAATGAAGTTTATTTTTAAAGAATCGAGAATTCGTTTCTTTAAAAATATGTTCTTCATTTTCAATTAAACCTTTTGAAACAAATCTACTTTTAAAATCCTTATCAATTCTTTCTTTCTGATTTACCCTTTGATTTGCATTCAAATTATATTTGCTATTAGATTTAATCTCATTCAAATTAATCAACTTTTCATTTCCATACAAATTTTGTTTACAATCAGATTGTAAAACTTTTACATTCTTATTTTTCAAATTTTCTCTCTCTTTTTCTCTTTCACTATCACTCTCCCATTCTTCAACCAACCCATCCACCTTCAATTTATCTGCACAAAAGTTTTCAGTTGATTGTTTAGATTTGGGTACTATAATAGGATCAACAGATAAATTTACTTTGACTGAAGGTTTTAAATCTTGAGATGGAGAGAAACCAATCCTATAGACCATATCAGAATCACAAATGTTATCAGATGAAGGTAAACATGAATAATCATGATTAATTGGAGGAGCAATGTTAGAAAATCCAACACCACATTTTCCTCCTTTAATTTTCTGAGTCATTTGTGACTTGATTATTCCTTCAACCATTGTTGATGAAAGTTCAAATTTCTCAACAGTTAATTTAGCCGAGGCTAATTCACTCTTAAGTCTATTAATTTCTAAAGCGAGTTCATTATTTCTATTTGTCAAGTCATTATTGGTACATTCTTTATCATGAAGATTTAATTTTAAATTATATATTGTTTTGTTTAAACCTTCAAGTTTTTCTTTAAAAATCTTTTCATTTGACTTGTGTTTGCAAGCTTGATACTGAAGTTTTTCAACTTCCATTATCAGGCTCTCATTGTGAACTCTGTATTTTTGAACTTTCTCAACATATGAATTTTTGCACAAACCATCATATACCTTGGGTTCAGAAGTTTCCCCTTCAGCCTCTTCTACCTTCTTGACCATGAATGCTTTCAATTCATCAGCTGGTTCTTCCACTGGAGCAACATCAACAGTCTTTGGATCAACACATGGGCTTTTGACTGGAGGCTCGACAGTGTACTCTTCAATCACATTCTTTTCTTCAGCAATCTTCTCAACCTGATCTTTCTTCTCAACTGTCTCCTTTTCTTCAACTTTCTCAACCTCTCGTTCAGTATTCACTTTCTCTTCTTCAACTTTCTCCCTCTCTTCTTCCACTGTAGCAAACAAACCCTCCAACAAATCATCAGACACGAATTCAGCAAACAGATTTTCTTCTTTTTCTGGTTCTGGAACAATCTTTGCAATAAATGCAGTAGACAAATGTAGATCAAGGGCTTCCATTTGATCCGACCAATCATATTCAGCATTGGTTTGAGAAACTAATGCTTTAGTACCACCAGAAGTACTAGCTTTGTCTTTCTTCTGCTCTATCTCCACAGTCACCATCTTCTTGGGGCCTTCAGTTTGACCAGTCTTTGGTTCAGTACACTCTCTGGCAAAATGACCTGGTTTGTCACAGTTGTAACACCTCAGGTTAGTCTTGTCGAAACCGATTTTGCTAGAGTTGTTAACGCCAAACATTTTCCTCCCAGTTCGTCTGGCGAAATTCTTAGCCCTGTAAACTACCATGGCCATTTGATATTTGATGTCATTTTCTTCAACATCATCAGGATTGACTTGTTGAAGATCATCAACCAATACATTTGGAGCAGTAAGTCTTCCGGCCATGAAAGCTTCATAACTTGACATGAAAGTGGTGAAAAGAGCAAGATGCTCCTCAGCAATCTGAACAGTCTGCTTTGATGGATTAGTGGTAGCAACATAAGCATGTTGACCACTATGAGAGTCTTGAGATTGAGATACATGTTGATGGATGATTGGGGAATAGTGTTGTGCAGCTGGAACATGAACTTGATGGTTTACTGCTGGTTGCATGTAAGAAGATGCTGCACTCCCAGATTGTTGTTGCTGACACATTTGTGTATAACTGACATAGTAATTCGGATTACTAGCCATCTTTGCATAGAGAGCAGTTCCTTCAGCACCCAGAGAACTGAGATGATTAGCAGCTCGCTGCTTATCGTCCATAGCATAAGACTTGATAGTTGAAATGAGATCAGTCAACTGAAGAGTATACAAGTCTTTGGTTCTCTTGATCAATGTACAGTTGTTATTCCAACTGTATGGAAGTGAATTTAGCAACTTCTTGTTCACGGTGATGGGTTCCAGAGTATACCCGCACTCTTCATTTTTGTTACCAGTCTAACAAACCTGGCCATCTGAACTTCCAGCTCTTCACCAACAATATGATTGAACATGTTGAATTCTTGATTCAACATATCCTTTTTGCTCTCTCTCATGTCTTTGTTGCCCATAATTTGAGACTCCAGAGCATCCCATAATACCTTAGCACCCCTGAACTCTTGAAACTTTTGTGAAATTTCAGTAGTCAATACCATAGTGATGGCAGCATAAGCTTTATCATCAAGTTCCAACCTCTTGATGTCATCTTCATCCCACAAGTGTTCAGGTTTCTGAACCATCTCTCCTTTATCATTTTTATACAACGGAATGTAAGGACCATACTGGATTGATCTCCACATCTTCGGTTCCGTGTAAATAACATATCTCTCAAATCGGAAAGCCCAATCAGAATAATCATCTTCACAGAGAAGCCTCGGTGGCTTATTACCAGTACCAATTTCCGTGTCTAGATGAAGTGAAGCAGTAAGATGCTTCAAATTCGGTGTTGTTGAAGCCATAGTGATCAGAAAGGCAAAAATCAGGTTTCGTGCGAAACAGGAAGTCGTGCGAAAAGAGATTTCGCGCGTCTCAACTTTTCGCGCGAGATAGCAGTGCGTGCGAATTTCCAAGTTACCTTTTCACGCAAAATCGCACAAAAAGGTGATCTAACTGTCTGAGCGAAAACACCCCGTTTTCGCACGCGAAAACTCACAGATCAAGCGAAAATTGTCAATTTCGAGCAGAATCTAATCTCCAACAGTTCGTTCAAGCGAGAACCACTTCCAAATCAATGAATATGTCTGATTGAACCCATTTTAGTCCAAATTTAATAAATTTAGGTCAATTTTAAGCTTAATTTTGATTAAAATTCACTTAAAGTCCACTAATTCAGTTCAAATCGGTCCAAATCAGTCCAAATCCTCCAAAATCGAGCAGAATAACATCTCCATATCAGAATCTAAAGTGATCAATGATGAATTTCTTCAAATACGTGTAAAACACAATCCAAATCTCTTCCAAATCGTGGTTCTAGAGCCTCAAGCTCTGATACCAATTGTAAAACCTCTGAAATCTCCCAGAAATCAATAACACACGATCTCAATCACGTGAATGCGGAATGTAAACATGATTGGATAGAAGAGAAGATTGAATTGAACACGAAATGCTTCTTTGATTGAAATAAACAACCTATGAAAGGTCTTGTGCTATTTTCGCACAGTACAGAATGATAATGAACGAAAAGCTTGATTACAAAACGAAAACTAAGCTATTTATACTAAACATCAAGTTCTCGCGCGAAAGACTTTTCACGCGGCTTCCTTTCGCGCGGGACAGACTTTCGCGTGGAAGCTTCTTCGCGTGGAAACTGCTTGTTCTCGCGTGACAGCTTCAACTCGCGTGGAACAGGCTTTCGCACATGCTGTTTTCAGACTTCGTCTTCGTTCAATCTTCAAATGTTTTGCCGAGCCTTGATTAGTCTTCTACAACATGGAAAGTATCATGCACACTGCCAAGCTCTTGTGGCAACTTTAATCGATATGCCACTGGACCGATCCTCTCTATGATCTCAAATGGTCCAATATTTCTCGGGGCTAACTTCCCCTTCTTTCCAAACCGAATGATCCCTTTCCAAGGAGAGACCTTAAGTAACACTCGATCTCCAACGTTAAACTCTAACGGCTTCTGAAGGTTGTCGGCGTAGCTCTTTTGGCGATCTCTAGCCGCTTTAAGCCTGTCTTTGATTAGGAAGATCTTATCAGTTGTTTTTTGTATGATTTCGGGACCTGTTAGCTGACTCTCGCCAATCTCGGCCCAACATACAGGTGATCTACATTTTCGGCCATACAGCACTTCGAATGGTGCACACCCAATACTAGTATGGTAGCTGTTATTGTAGGAAAACTCAATCAATGGTAGATGAGTATCCCAACTACCACCAAAATCAATGACACATGCACGTAGCATGTCCTCATGCGTCTGTATTGTGCGTTCAATTTGGCCGTCTGTCTGGGGGTGATAGGCTGTACTCATGTCTAATCGAGTGCCCATCGCTTTTTGCAACGTCTGCCAAAAGCGTGAAGTGAATCGACTGTCTCGGTCGGATATGATTGACACCTGCACTCCGTGCCATGTCACGACCTCTTTGATGTACAATCTTGCCAACTTATCCATTTTATAGTCTTCTCGGATTGGCAAGAAGTGTGCTGATTTTGTTAATCGATCCACTACGACCCATATCGAGTCGTGCCCGCTTGGCGTTCTCGGGAGTTTGGTTATGAAATCCATAGTGATGTTCTCCCATTTCCACTCAGGAATTTCAGGTTGTTGCAATAATCCCGATGGCTTCTGATGTTCAGCTTTAACCTTGGAACACGTCAAGTATTTGCTCACATATAGAGCAATGTCTTTCTTCATGCCCGGCCACCAGTATAGATCCTTCAGATCGTGGTACATCTTGTCTGAACCGGGATGAACAGAATATCGAGTCTTGTGTGCTTCATCCAAGACTAGTGTACGTACACCTCCCCATTTGGGAACCCATATGCGATCAATGAAATAATGTATGTCGTCATCCTTACGATTCATTTGTTTATCCAACCCTCGGAATTCTTCTCCCGCAAGGTTTTCTTCTTTTAGAGCCTCACTTTGCGCACTTTGAATTTGAGCTTTCAAGTTTGTTTGGATAGTCAATCCCAAAGCTCTAACACGTAGTGGTTTTATGCGTTCTTTACGACTAAGGGCATCAGCCACCACATTTGCTTTCCTCGGATGATACTGGATTTCGCAATCGTAGTCACTAAGTAGTTCTACCCAACGTCGTTGTCGCATGTTGAGCTCTTTCCGATTCAGGATGTGTTAAAGGCTCTTATGATCGGTATAGATGATGCATTTGGTTCCATACAGATAGTGCCTCCATATCTTAAGTGCAAAAACTACAACGCCTAACTCCAAATCATGAGTTGTGTAGTTCTTTTCGTGCACCTTCAGTTGTCGTGAGACGTATGCAATCACCTTGTCTCTTTGCATTAACACACATCCTAATCCCTGATGGGAAGCATCGCAGTACACCACGAAGTCGTCATTTCCGTCCGGAAGGGACAGTATTGGAGCATTGCACAGCTTTTCCTTTAACGTTTGGAAAGCTTGTTCTTGTGCATGTCCCAAATCAAACTTCTTATCCTTCTGGGTTAGCATGGTCAACGGTTGTGCGATTTTTGAAAAGTTCGCAATAAACCGTCGATAATACCCGGCCAATCCTAAGAATTGCCGAATTTCTGATGGTGTTTGGGGTGTATCCCATTTCTTCACCACTTCAATCTTGCTGGGGTCTACATGGATTCCATCTTTGTTAACCACATGGCCCAAAAACTTCACTTCTTGAAGCCAGAATTCACACTTCGAGAATTTGGCGAAAAGCTTCTCTCCCCGCAACAATTCTAGAATTGCTCGAAGGTGTTTCTCGTGTTCCTCTTTCGAATGAGAATAGGTAAGTATATCGTCTATGAACACGATCACGAACTTATCTAAGTATGGTTTGCACACTCGATTCATCAAATCCATGAACACAGCTGGTGCATTAGTCAGCCCGAACGGTATGACTAAGAACTCATAGTGCCCGTAACGAGTCCTGAATGCTGTTTTCGGTATGTCATCCTCAAAAACTCTTAGTTGATGATATCCAGAACAAAGATCAATCTTGGAGAAATACGAAGCTCCTTGTAATTGATCAAACAAATCATCAATTCTGGGAAGAGGGTATCGATTTTTCACAGTCAACTTGTTCAACTTGCGATAATCGATACACATACGAAATGACCCGTCTTTCTTCTTTACAAATAGAACCGACGCTCCCCATGGTGAATGACTCGGACGAATGAATCCCTTCTCCAATAGCTCTTGTAGTTGGCTGGATAATTCTTGCATCTCCGATGGTGCTAATTGATATGGTGCCTTTGCTACCGGCGTAGCTCTAGGAACCAACTCGATACGAAATTCCACCTGTCGTAGAGGAGGTAAACCTGACAAATCCTCAGGAAATACTTCCGGGTAATCTCGCACCACTGGAATATCTGCCAACTTGATGCCTTCTTCCTTCTTTTCTACAACATGAGCCAGGAGTGCGTAGCACTGCTTCCGTAGACATCGACGCATCTTCATGCAGGAAATGAGCTTCAGAGTTCTTCCTGGTCATTCTCCTTCAATCTTGAGTACCTCCCCATTAGGCATGGGGATTCGTACTATTTTCTCCTGACAAATGATCTCGGCTCCGTGCTTCGACAACCAATCCATTCCCACAATCACGTCGAAGCTCCCTAGCTCAAAAGGTATTAAATCTATGTCGAAGACATGGTCTTCTAATGTTATGGAGCACTGTATAATGATCTTATCTGCTTGTACGAATCTACCGTTGGCCATTTCTACGGAAAAGCTAGTTTCTAGTCTACTCGGTTTCAAGTCGAGCATGTGTGCAAAATCAGAAGATATGAAGCTATTGTCTGCTCCCGTATCAAACAATATAGAGGCGAAGTGGTCGTTGAGAAGATACGTACCCTTGATGACATTGGGATCCTGGCGGGCATCATTAGCTCCAATGACGAAGGCACGTCCTCTTGCAGCATTTCCTTGATTTCCCTGGGCCGGATTACCAGCTATAGCCAGCAATTGCTGCTGGTTATTGCCTTGTTGACCGGGTGCTCTGTTTAGTCGAGGGCACTTGTTCCAGAAGTGATCGAGACCTCCGCATTCATAGCATGCCCTAGCATTCCTGGCGGGGTTAACCGCATTGATGGGCGTTACCAGGTTTGGCGCAATCCTACAATCCTTCGCCCAGTGACCCAAGCGCCTACAGTTTGTACATTCCCGACACGACCTTGCTGGGAAATGGTGCCAATTACACTTGTTGCACTTGTGGTGCGGTCTAGTGTAATCCTTCTTTTCTTGGGTTACAGCCACAAAACTTCGGGCTGTTTTAGCTTTCTTATCGGATCTTCCAACGTTAGACCCGAACTCCTTTCTCTTCTCGGTTCCCTTCCCCAGCAATCCGGTTCTCACCATTTCGTCAGTTAGAGCGCCAGCCTTCAAAATTGCGCTCTGGATTGTAGGAGGAGCAGCTACTGTTACCAGTGCTCGGATTTGAGGCGCGAGTCCCCAAATATATCTCTCGATCCTCTTGGATTCCGGTGTGACTAAATGCGGAACCAATCTTGCCAATTCATGAAATCGATCAGTGTACGCTGCGTGTCCAGCCCCCACCATCACGTGATTCCAGAATTCTTGTTCGAGTTTCTGCATTTCATTGAGAGGACAATATTCCTCAGAAATTAATGCTTTAAATTCATCCCAGGTCATCTGCATTGCAGACTCCCTTACTCTAGCCTGAACCTGGGTATTCCACCAGGTTAATGCCTTGCTTTGCAGCGAGCAGGTGGCATATTTGATCCGTTGACTATCGAGGCATTCACTAATGTCGATTACTGCCTCCATCTTCTCGATCCATCTGGTCAAGGCTATTGCTCCGCCTTTCCCATCGAATTCGTGGGGTTTGCAAGCCACAAATTCTTTATATGTGCATCCCCGTTTGGTATGGTTGGCACCAGTTTCGTTTCCATTTGTTCCACCAATGCTAATATCATCCACTACCCCTTGGTTATGTTGGCCATTGGTGTTATGATCCCCGTGGAGAGGATGATTCAGTAGAGTGTTGCTTACTTGCGTCACAATGGTAGGAACCAATGCAGCTAGCTGCTGAGCAATCATAGCAGCTATATCAGGATTGCCAGTTTCCTGATTATTGTCGGCTGGAGCACCACCAGCTCTTGATGGTCTACCCCTTCTCCTGTTTTGTGGGGCTTCAGTTTCTTGGTTGGTTTTGCGTGTGACTCTTTTAGGCGCCATCTTCTAACTACAGAAAGATGGAAACTTTAGTCACCGCATGATTTCGCTTATCAAGTTTCTATAACCTATGCTTCGGTCCATCAAGATCATTATGTAGCCTAGATTAAGCACATTCTTAGTATACCGGTGATGCTTATATATAGGGTTCCCCGCAGCGTTCCCACCACATCCACGATATACCTTGAATAATACTTAAACTAGTTACATAACATCTTAATTTTTCCTTAGCATCTACTCAAATAATAACATTTTGTATGGGTAGAGAGTATCATTACACCTCTACATTCATGTATTCCACTTTCATTCTAAGCATTAATCAGTAGTTACTGAAATGCTAAGTGGAGGAAGGTCTCATAAGGTCGATATCATGATTGGAAATACCATGAAGGCTCTAAGTAGGACAGGACTTGAGTAAACGTTGATAATGTTTGATTGCCTTCAACAAGGACTTATAATGTTTGATTGCCTTCAACAAGGACTTATAATGTTTGATTGCCTTCAACAAGGACTTAAATGTTTGATTGCCTTCAACAAGGGCTTACTAGAATTATGACCCTAGCACTCTAGGGTATAGAATAGAAACGTGTAATACTCATGATCGTTACCTCATGGTAAGATTAACCAGACTCCTCATGCATGGTGAATTGCAATTACTTGTGCACCCGTAATGGTAATTTACCTTGCATGATCACCCTTAGCTTCACTTACCCCAAGCTAACATCATAGTATTATTTAGATTCAACAAGCACAAATAATGTAATGTCCTTATGTCCATGAGCCAGTATTCCAATAATAGCATGTAATAGCAAATAAGCACATAAGCACAATATGTTTAATGATAACTGCATATTCGTCTTACTTTCAGGATTTCAGTCATAACTATGGTAGGGTCGGATTCAATATCCGAGATCGACGCTACGCGTGATCACCGAAGTTCCCTAATGATGTTGTACGCATACAAGGGTAAAGTTCTAGTATCATAGTATCCCATGGAGAAAGACTAAGAGTATTAATGTCTTTCTCGGGATGTTCAGATAACACGTGTATATGTATAAAATCAAGTATGTAGGAACATACTTGTATATTAAATTCATAGATTTAATATATTTGACCCATTTGCCTTATAGACTTGTGTATTGACCATAGTTTATCACTCATCCCAGAAATCCCCAGGTAGCGTAACGGGTCTCGCAATGAGATTTATACGAATACGCTTGCCTTAGCCCGAAGGCCTTTTTCCAGGAAATCCAGAATACATGTGTCTATGTGTCACACAAATCATGAAAGACATTTAGGTAAATCAAATGCACACAATCCCTAGCATGCATTCTATATGAAGGTTCTTAGGTTATAGTCTAGGTCGAATTCTCCACCTAATTCTCTATAACCAAGGCTCTTATACCAATCCGTCACATCCTCGTGTTTCCGCTCTAAGCGAGGGTGTGACAAGTAATCTCAAAAATTACAACATGTCATAATTCAGCCAAAGAAATTCGAACATGTGTTAGTTTCTTGTATTTTAATAGAACTAGCTGGAAACCCGCACGATGTTGTGGCAACAACAATTTGTGAAAAATTCAATTTAGGTTGTGTTTTATCTTAAAGAGATCAAATTGTCTAGAGATTAGACAAAATAAAAGCCGTCCAAAATAAACTATTATTAGTAGATCATATATTGTTGTCCTTGTCTCTTTCATATATTTAATGAACATTATAAATATATTATTTAATAATATGAAAAGATTAAAGATATCAAGATATTTATATCACAATTCTACATAATACTCAAAAATATTTTAATTATTTCTTTATACACGTGAAAAGCAACTAAGAAGAGGAGAAAGCAAGAGAAATTTTACAATGGTAGCAAGAATAAGTTTAATTGATAAAATTTAAATATAGCATATAAAGTCAAAATGAAACTAAGTATCAAATGGTAGCATTATTCAAAAGTAGAAAATATCATTCAAGAACTTTTAAAACATATCATAAATGAAATCATTAAAATACAAAGTATCCAAAACTGGAGGTTGAGGCTATGAATAAATGGAATGGAATATAATTACAACATCAACTTTGACATATGAAAAACAACTTGGAAATTTTAATGATACATGAAGCTGTGATATAGTGACATGGGGGTTAGAGGAAATGAAAAGATAGCAAAAGCTTTTTGTTAGTTCCCAATAGGTAGAAAGATGTTAAAAGCTTTTGTATGTAATCCACAACGAAAATGAATTATTCTTGGGTGCAAAATGCATTGTGATTATTTTATAATTATCAAACTGCAAATTCTTTAAAATAAAGATCAATCACTTTTCTAATATATTTTGAATAGCTTGAAACAAGTATGATATCTAAAATTAAAATTGGGTAGACATAAAAAAAATCAATGCCCAAAGGGAGCTAAATAAATTTCTACATTAGTTTAAGATACTAAAAACTAACCTAGCTCCTAATGTTTGACTCAACAGAATGTTAGAAGATTTGATGTCCTTGATTATGACCATATCACCCGAGGAACAACCTGAAATTACAAGAAAACAATGAATAAATTTGGTGGTTTCAAAGAAATACGCCAAAATGGAAGTACTCTTAAAATTACATATTTGAGCTTACTCCATCATGGAGATATTTCAATCCCTTAATTGCATCGAAAGCTATTTGAACTCATAGATCGCAGATTATCAATTCATGCAACTCGAGGGCCATACATGGAATCACTTTTCTAATAGATTCTGAATAACTTGAAACAAGTATGATATCTAAATTAAAATTAGGTAGACATCAATAAAAAAATTCAATACCCAAATGGAGCTAAATAAATTTCTAAATTAGTTGAAGATACTAAAAACTAACCTAGCTCCCAATGCTTGACCCAACAGGATGTTAGAAGATTTGATGTACTTGATTATGACCATATCACCGGAGGAACAACCTGAAATTACAAGAAACATGAATAAATTTGATGGTTTCAAAGAATATCCCAAAATGAAAGTACTCTTAAAAAATACATATTTGAGCTTACTCCATCTTGGAGATATTTTAATCCCCTAACTGCATCTAAAGCTATTTAAACTCATAGATCATCGGTTATCAATTCATGCAACTCGAGGGCCATACATGAGTCAAGCTAAACAACAACCACAATTCCCAGCTTCTAAAAGTTTCTTAGGAAGATTACCGTATCAGAACCAACTGCTCCAGCTAGCAAAGCTTGCCAGTACTAAAAGGTGCATAGAGAAGGACACCCTAGGGAAAAACCAATAAATTTATTTCTAAATCAAATTTTGGAAGGTGGTCAATATGTACCTTGAAAATAACTTGACATTGCTAGCATTATATGATTTCTTATTAACTTAACATTCATTCAATGTAAAAACACCAAGTAAAGATGCATTAATGCAACAAAATCAACACGCACTTGTGAGTATATGATCAATAATCTGAAACTAATGAAATAACAAACGTGCTCTTTTTTGTAATTGAGCTTTATATACTACTAAAATCACTAACCCAATAGATTGAGTCCTAAATGTCTTTTGCAATAGCTGTTCATAATCAATATGACCTATAAAAATAAAATGCTTTGGACCAACATCGTGGTCTTTCTCCGATCCCCAAAGATGACAACAATGGTATTAAAGTCATGAAAAATCACTTTTGCTTGCAAATAACTATTTCATAACCAATATGTCTATAAATTAATGATTTAATTCAAAACCACAAAACTACATATCCTCTTAACTGTACTAAGTGAGCATTATTTGACTTCATAAATTTCATATTGTTACCAAGATTGCTTTCTTTTCTATAGCTAGTAGGTCTAAACTGAAATATCATAATTGTAATATGGGCAAAATTAGAATAAAAGAATACCTGCATGACTACACAAGTAAATAGATAGTCGTCCAAAGTTGCTCCCTAAATCTAACAACAAACTTCCACTTAACTGAAAAGTTAGAAAAAAACAAAAAGCTAAAATAAACTATAAACATACTTAACTTCTGTTAGAAATTTAAATACACGACCCATCAAGACAATATATCCCTGCTACTCGTCAACCAAACAACCAAACTAACACACCATGAATCGAGTAAATAAAAGAATCAATAACTTGCAAAAAGCACAAGACGATGAAAAGGATGGATCAATATTAAATTACATTTAGTAATCTACCTTGCAGTATTTTGTCATGCATTTCATTATGAATGAAGCTAACATATTGTTTCTTTTTCCATGCAATTTTTGATATACCTCATAAGAGTGAAATAATACTGATTTCAAATCCATATTTCATTTTAACAGTCCAAAAGAATGTAACACCCGTATTTTAGCAAAGAAACTAAAAGAATGAAATAGAAAGAAAAAGGAAAGAAAACAATAGTTTACTTTTGTTGAAGGGCCAAAAGTGTCAAATAGGCAAACTTCCTATTAATTTTGATACAAAAGGTGGTATGGCCACCCACTTTTGTTCACATCATTACCATCTTCGGAGATTTCAGAAAAAAAAAAGCAGAACTTGATATTTTAGAGAGAGAAAGAGCAAGATACGGGATTTTTTGAAGAAAAATCTGAGAACTCGAAGTTTTTGGTAAGAAATCTCGAGTTTATGAAGCTTTAGATGATTCTAGACCCGTGTATGTGCTTATAAATGTGACTTGTGTGTTCGGGTGGTATGGTGTGTGTTTTAGGTGTTAGAACAGTCGAAGAAGCTCGGGTGAAGAGTGTTAAGATTGGAAGCAGCAAAGGTGAGTCCTAGGCCCCTTTTTACTCGTTTTTAAATGATTTGGGGCTGAAAAATGCATGTATGTATGTTTTTATGGATTTGTGTATGAAACCCGTATGATATGTGCATGTGTATGATTATAGAGTATGTTTTAGAGTATACATATGCCTATGTTTGTGTTAAGTTTATGCCTGAAATCATATGTACATGCTTAGAAATAGGTATTATGATGTTTGGGGACTGAAATATGACTTAGACACATGAATAGGCTGCTAATACGACTAATCAGTCCAAATAATGGTCATATGACTGAACAGTGGTCATCTGACCATTAGAAATTTTTCTAAGTTTGGGGTCATATGACTGAACAGTGGTCGTATGACCATTAGATTTTCTAAGTGTAGGGTCATATGACTGAACAGTAGTCGTATGACCATTTGAAATTTTCTAAGTGTGTGATTATATGTCTGAACAGTGGTCGTATGACCATTAGAATTATCCTAAGTATGAGGGATGATACGACTGAACAGTGGTCGTATGACCTATAGAAATTTCCCAAGTCTGGGGAATGATACGACTGAACAGTGGTCGTATGACTTAGAAAAATTTTCTAAGTTTAAGGTGAAACGACTGAGAAGGTGATACGGCTGAGCAGGGCTCATACGACTGCATAGTGCTCATACGACTGAACACTTAGAATTTTTACAGAAATTTTCTGGAAAGCTGATTTATGGGATTTTGACCAGAGTTGACTAGGGTTAATAAATGATGATGTTTTATGAATGAAATGATGATAATTGATTAACCCTTTTTATTGTTACTGATTTTATTATCAGGATTTTATTATCGTTAACAATATTATTATTATATTGTTAAGTATGAAAAAGGCATGACAAGGAATGTTTAAGGATTTAACGAAGAGCATAATCATTAATAAGTAAAATATTAATGATAAAGAGAAATGGAACGTAAAATGAAAGATAATGAAAAAGGAACACGATGAATGAATGCATGCATTAATAAATGAACGAATGAACGTGAGAAAGGCTTGCAAGCAAATGAATGGAGGTGCACACCCCTGGCAGGTGTTAGCTCAACTGTGATGCGGGTTAGCTACCCCGAAGGATGCACACAGGGTCAATCCTCGAGATTGGCATAGAGGTGAGCGACTCGGTGTCGCAATAGACTCACAGGATGTAGGTCAATCTTTGTGACCAACTTAGAGGTGAGTGACTTGGTGTCGCAACAGACTCACAGGATGTAGGTCAATCTTTGTGATCGACTTAGAGGTGAGTGACTTGGTGTTACAACAGACTCACAGTATGTAAGTCAATCCTCGATATTGGCTTAGAGGTGAGCGACTTGGTGTCGCAACAGACTCACAACTTAAGTAAAGATTAATGATAAAAGTACGAAAGGAACGATGATGAAGATAATGAAAGTATTACCTACGTGTGCGTATGATGTATGATCAACTATGAAAGTGAGGAACGTATTTTTGAATGAAAAGTAAAGTATTTTAACTATAAAACTAGAACTCACTCAGCAACGCTGACTTTTATGTATTTTCCAGTTGGCAGGTAACAGGTTGCTGAGGATGGCACACGGGGATGGCTACTTGACGGGCAAGACTGACATCCAAATTATGTTTTGACGATACTGTTGTTTTGTAATTCATTCGACTAATTGTTTTGTGACTTAGAAACTAGAATATATTGCTTAACAATAGTTTTTATAATGAATGGATGGTTTTTGTTAAAATTAATTCCGCTGCTTTGATTTATAATATATGAATGTTTATGCTGTGAATGACCGACTGTGAGGTGCCCGGGATCGGGGCCTTACAAAGAATAGGAAAAAAAGAACATTAGCAGCATAAAAACAACCCCTCTCCCCTTAACCCAAATTCTCAGTTTCAACACCATGAAAACATTAACAGAAGGAGAAACTCACCTTGTGTACACAACCCTAAATGGATGGAAAGCTGATCAAGCACATAGCTGAATTTCAACTATCAGTGACCCAATCAGGTAGTAATGATACGAAATCAAGAAAACAAGGTTTAAAATTTCGAAGGCGAGGACCTCAATTGCAACTATTAACAGACTAATTACCTACTCTGGCTACCAATTCAAGAAATTCGAACATAGTATGGTTACAAATTCAATAAATGAGAAAAAATAGTACCTGTGAACCATAGATCACAGCAGAGGGCAAGGATATTGTTGTGGTTACCTGGTTTGGGGAAAAAATAACACTTATATAAGGGGAGAACATAACACCAAACATGAATACACAGATGAAGTGAAACGGTTACCCGAATTCGGACGCCAGACTGCAGTTACATCGACGGAGAAGGGAGATCCGGATGTTGATTGAAGGATAGGATTGGTGATCGATCCACGGTGAAATAGCTTCACGAAACTTGTAGATGCCAGTGGTTATTCGATGTGTGAGTATAAATTGGGGGAGAACATAACACCAAGCATGAATACACAGATGAAATGAAACGGTTACCCAAATTCGGACGCCAGACTGCAGTTACATCGACGGAGAAGGAAGATCCCGGATGTTGATTGAAGGATTGGTGACCGATCCACGGTGAAATAGCTTCACGAAACTTGTAGATGCCACTGGTTGTTCGATGTGTGAGTATAAGTTGATGAAAAAAGAGAATTTATAGAAAGTTAGATATATAAACCATCGATTGGGAAGGTGTAAAAGGTCGACGAGGGTAATGGAGGAGATTGAATGAAGGTCTTCCTATCTTCTTCGACCAGTGATGTGAAGCAGGAAGGGAAAGTAACAGAGGCGATGGTATAGTAATGGAGGAGCTTGAAGAGATCCGATGATTGAATGCAAAGGTTTCAAAGGAGATGTACAGACGCGTCTTACAAATATATGGAAATTACCACTTTACCCACCTTTCATGTATTATATGGTAGTAAAGATAAACTAAGTATCACCATGAAGGTTGATATTGAAAACTTTTAACCACTTATAAATCATTGAAGATCGAATTAATGAAATAATTAGGTGAATGATAAAAATAACAAAAAATGATCTAAAAAGTAAAACATAATAATAAATATATATAACAAATGATGTAAAATATATGACATCATGACTCATTTGACACAATAAATGTATAAAACTCAATGACCTGACGTATTTGATACAATGACCAAAATGCCTTCATTTTTAAAACAGTAGGACATATGTCAAGCACACAGTTCTTCTTAAACTTTTTAGATTAAATATCTTTTTTACTATAAACACACCCTTTGTTTAAATCCTTTTTAAATACTAATTTGATTAGCATGGCTTAGTATGAGACCATCTTGAACCATATGCTAAAACATAAAAGCAATGTTCTCATTTTTTTTATTTCAAAATCCTTTCATCTAAAGAGGGAATTTGAAATCCCACAACCAAGGGATTTGAAATGAAACGTTCCCTTGGGTTTTACATTTTATTACCCATTCAAACCTAATTTTACTTGAAAATTATACTAGTTTCTCAATTCCATTCCATTTCATTTCATTCCATTACATTCCATTCCTTCCAACCAAACGCCCCTTAATATTTGTCATCAAACCATTTGTCTTTAATTTTCAATCTTGTATTGAAAATATTTCCAAGGAAAATAATTGTATCCCCTGCTAGACAATAAAACATAAGTGGGCTTGGTTATTATATAAGAGCCATGTCACGTATGATATGACAACATGTGCTATGCCATTAATAAGAAGTAAGAACAAACACACATGATGTGGACACATCACATCTCATATATACATACTTTATTATACATATGTTCATATATTATATATACATATATTATATATACCTATATGTTATACGTATACAACCTTTTAAACCAATCTTTAAAAAGATTATCTAATATCATGTCATGCAATAAACCAAGTAATGTATATTTACCATTTTCTTAGATTTTTTTTAATGATGGAGTATTTCTTATGTGGACATCATTACCCTTATTTATACATTATTAATTAAAAAATGGTTCTTTTTTTGGTTATGCTTTTGTCTTATCATGTTGATAGAAACTTGTATACCATTTGTAAGGAAAATAATTGTTTTCTCTGCTAGACAACAAAGGTCATAAGTAAGTTTGGTTATTAGATCAAAATCATGTGACATGTGATAGGGTAACATGGCTATTGTCGACATTCATTCAATGGACCAATGTTATATGTAATTGATCAAAGTGTAAATAATGTATTATTTTTTATGAGTAAATTTAATAAGAGTATAATAGTTAGAATGGTAAAGTGCCTTGTTTCTATACTATTAGTTAAGGACTCAAATCCTGCAAGTGATAAGTCGTGAATTATATTAGAAGTTTTTCTAAAAAAAAACTAAATAATACTAAACTCATTTTGTATTATAACAGTAATATGCTGTTAATGTTCGATTTGTGTTTATATGCATTTTGACATTTTGTGTTAATGTTCAATTTGTGTTTGTGTTTTTTCTTTTGATCGAGTTTTCAATTTGTGTGTTTCATGTGTATGTAAGTGCTTTTCATGTGTCATCTGTGCAATCTGTGCACTTGTATATGTTGGAAATTTATTGATAATATTAATATGGTTATTAATAATTAATCAATAAATTAATGTGTTGAATGAAAATTAATGTGGTTAATGACATTAGGAATTAATAGTGTGGGAAGTTGTCCCACATCGGAGGAAAGAGAGAATATAAAATGGTTTATATTCTATAACCTCTTGTCTATATTATTTCCTAAGGTTTCACACTAAGTGGATTCGCAAAGGGTGCGAAGCACCCTTAACTCGCACTCGCACTCGCACACGCGCGCGCGGCGTGGGCATGTGGGCGCAATGTGGCGCTTTGATGGCGCACTTTGTACTTCGCACACTCGCATCGCCGCGAGCCGCTTGAGAGCCGCCTTAGTATTTTTGAAGGTTGGTTCGAGGGTCTGGTCAGGTGAGCCTGACCAGGGTGCACAATTCGTAACAGTGTCCGTTACAAGTTGACCGAAACCGACAACTGTTAATGACGAATTAACTGAGCAGTTATGATTCGGATTAATTGTGAGTGGATGTTACAGTTCGAATTCCACTATAAATACTGAGGGTGCCTCAGTATGAAGACACACCAATACACATCTCGAAACCTGCAGCAAAACAGGTTATCTGTCTCTCTGGATTCTCTTCTACAAACAAGTTCGGGTTCTAGATCAATCCCGGCAGTACAAACTGCTTCGGTTGTTGTACCCTGGGAAACAAACTGAGTTATCTTGGGAGGCTCGGAATTTGTTTTAAGGGCCCCGTGTTGAACACGATCCTCAGCTTTTACATTTCTGCTTCTTCTATTTCTTTAAAAAATTATCATTGTAAAAGTGATTAATAATCATTTCTTTATGTTCATTTGTATTGAGTATATTAATAAAATTGTTTGACCTTTTATTTTATATGAACGGTTTCTACAAACTTAAAACAAATTAAAAAAAAAAAACCGTTCATATATTAATCTGTGTTATTTTTTTTAAAATTATTTTCGTTTTCTTACTCACGAGTGATCTTCAAAGTTGGACTTAGAACATCTCTCGTTGAGTTCTATAGAATTCTGAAAATAGTTTATATATTTTTTCATTAGTTGTGGTTATAACTGTTTTCATTTTATTATTCACGAGTGATCTTCAAAGTTGGACTTAGAACATCTCTCGTTGAATTTTATAGAACTGTGAAAATAGTTTGAAACCTTTTCAATTTTCGTAGTTATTTTAAATTTGTTGAAAAATTGTTCTAACTTAAACTGTTTTTGTAAAACAGCAAACAACATGTCTTCTAGTGCTATGAGTTCTTCTTTATCTGCCCCTTTAGCTGCAACCACGGTGGGAGCGACCACTGTGGCGAACCATGCGGAAAAACCCGAGAAGTTTACGGGTGTCCATTTCAAAAGATGGCAACAGAAGATGTTCTTCTATTTGACCACCTTGAACTTAGCACAGTTCTTGGAAAAAACTGCTCCCCTACCTAAAGAAGGGGATGATGCTCAAGCCTTGAGTGCCATTGATGCTTGGAAGCATTCGGAATTTCTCTGTCGCAACTACGTTTTGAATGGTCTTTGTGATTCATTGTATAACGTGTATTGCAACATAAAGACTGCCAAAGAATTATGGGAGTCTTTAGACAAGAAGTATAAAACCGAGGATGCCGGTAGCAAGAAATTCATTGTGGCTCGGTTCTTGAATTTTATAATGGTTGATGAGAAGACTGTGATTAGCCAAATTCAAGAGTTACAAGTTATACTTCATGAAATTCATGCTGAGGGGATGCCTCTCAATGACACCTTCCAAGTTGCAGCCATGATTGAAAAGTTGCCTCCAAGTTGGATAGAGTTTAAGAATTATCTTAAGCTCAAACAAAAGGAGATGACTGTGGATGAACTTATTGTTCGTCTTCGAATTGAAGAAGACAACAAAATGGCTCAAAGAGGCATCCGTGTGGAACCGATGGCAAAGGCAAATGTGGTTGAACATGGGCAATCGTCAAGGGGTTATAAAGGTAAAGGGAAAAAGCCAATTGGGAAACCAAAGGTGAACCTTGGACCAAAGAAAGGAGTTGTGAAAAAGAAACCTCCACCTCCTCCTTTCCAAGGTATTTGCTACAATTGTAATGAGACGGGGCACCGTGCTAATCAATGCAAGCAACCAAAGCGTGAGCGTGCGCATATGATGGATGAAGATGGTGAACCGTTAGTGGCAATGATCACCGAGCTATCAGCAATGGTGGAAGAAGTCAACCTCGTGGGAGACAATCCACATGGATGGTTCATTGATACGGGAGCTACCCGTCATGTGTGTGGTGACAAGACCCTCTTTAGCACTTTTAAAGAGGTTAAGGGTGATGAAAAGCTTTACATGGGTAACAAAGCTACGGCCGACATCAAAGGCGAAGGAAATGTGATCTTGAAGATGACTTCCGGGAAGGAACTCACCTTGAGCAACACCTTGTATGTCCCGGAGATTCGAAAGAATCTTGTTTCGGGATGGTTGCTTAATAAGTTTGGTTTTCGTTTAGTATTTGAGTCGGACAAGTTTGTCCTTACTAAACGTGGAATGTATGTGGGGAAGGGTTATGCCCTTAATGGTATGTTTAAGATGAATGTGACCGTTATTAAAAGGAAAATGAATAAGACTACTATTTCTATTTATATGCTTGAGTCTTCAAATGTTTGGCATGGTAGACTAGGACATGTAAATTATAATTCTATTCGTCGTTTAATAAATTTAAAATGCATACCTACATTCCATATTGACACAAACTCTAAATGTGAAACATGCGTTGAAGCAAAACTTACAAGATCATCATTTAAACCGGTTGAAAGAATAACCGAAACCCTTGGTTTAATTCACACCGACATATGTGATTTAAAAGCACACCCAACAAGAGGTGGCAACAAATATTTCATCACTTTTATTGATGATTGCACTAGATATTGTTATGTATACTTACTTAAAAGTAAGGATGAGGCAATCAACAAATTTATCTTGTATAAAAACGAAGTTGAGAATCAACTAAACAAGAAAATTAAAGCTTTGCGAAGCGATAGAGGTGGTGAATATGTTGCACCGTTCGCCGATTTATGTGCAAAAGGTGGTATAATACATGAATGTACGGCACCTTACTCACCACAGTCAAATGGCATTGCGGAACGGAAAAACCGTACTTTAAAAGAGATGATGAATGCCATGTTGATAAGCTCTGGGATGAGTCATGACATGTGGGGGGAAGCTATCATCTCGGCAAATTATCTTTTAAATAAGATACCACCAAAGAAAAGGGATGTAACCCCTTATGAGTTATGGATGGGTAGAAAACCATCATATAAGTATCTCAAAGTGTGGGGGTGCCTAGCTAAGGTGATTGTACCACCGCCTAAAGCTCAAAAACTAGGACCCAAAACTGTTGATTGCATATTCATTGGATATGCTCAAAACAGTAATGCACATCGATTTCTTGTACATGAGTCCAAGAATCCCGATGTACAAAAGAACACTATCATGGAGATAAGGCCGGGGAATGCTTCATATTTTGAAAATGTGTTTCCAATGCGAGGACAAACACATGCATCTACATCATCGCGGTTTGATGATGGAGGTGCAAGTTCATCAACACAAATTGATGACATAGTTCATGATAGTCAACATGAACGACCTGAGGCTGAAGAGGGAGAAATTAGACGAAGTAAAAGGGCACGGGTTGAGAAATCCTTTGGTCCAGACTTCGTAAGTTATATGGTTGAGGGTGAGCCTAATACCTATCGTGAAGCGGTATCTTCTTCGGAAGGACCTCAATGGAAAGAGGCAATCAAGAATGAAATTGATTCAATTCTTCACAACCATACTTGGGAGCTAGTAGATCTTCCTCCTGGTTGTAAACCGCTTGGATATCGTTGGATATTTAAAAAGAAGATGAAAGCCGATGGAAGTATTGATAAATACAAAGCAAGGCTAGTAGTCAAAGGTTTTAGACAAAAGGAAGGTCTAGACTATTTTGATACTTACTCACCTGTGACTCGCATAACATCCATACGAATGGTTCTTGCTATTGCGGCATTAAGAAATTTGGAAGTACATCAAATGGATGTCAAAACCGCAATTCTAAATGGCGATTTAGAAGAAGAGATTTACATGGAGCAACCTGAGGGTTTCTCTGCCCATGGTCAAGAGGGTAAAGTATGTAAATTGGTCAAGTCATTATATGGCTTAAAGCAAGCTCCAAAACAGTGGCACCAAAAGTTTGATCGTGTCATGATTGACAACGGTTTCAAAATAAATGAGTGTGACAAATGTGTATATGTGAAAGATACACCAGGAGGTTATGTGATTTTATGTCTTTATGTAGATGATATGCTTATCATTGGGAGTAATGATAAAATAATAAGATCTACTAAGGACATGTTGAAAGGAAGATTTGATATGAAAGACATGGGTTTAGCGGATGTAATTTTAGGAGTGAAAATTATTCGAACCCAAGATGGTCTTGTGTTAAGTCAAGCACATTATGTGGATAAGATTCTTGAAAAATTCAACTCGGGAGACACGCGTGTAGTACATTCTCCGGTTGATACCACCCAACATCTAAAGAAAAATAGAGGCGAGGGTGTTGCTCAGTTAGAGTATTCAAGAATCATTGGTAGTCTAATGTATCTAATGACATGTACTAGACCCGACTTAGCATACGCGGTGAGTAGGCTAAGCAGATATACTAGTAATCCAAGCTCAGAACATTGGAAGAGCATAACGAGGGTGCTTAGATACATAAGATACACAAGAGACTATGGATTGCATTATACCCGTCATCCAGCTATGATTGAAGGGTATACTGATGCAAACTGGATATCGGATATAAAAGATTCCAAATCAACAAGTGGGTATGTGTTCTTACTTGGTGGAGCAGCAATATCTTGGAGATCATCCAAGCAAACTGTTATAGCTAGATCCACAATGGAATCGGAATTTATCGCTTTGGATAAAGCCGGAGAAGAGGCTGAATGGCTACGTCAATTTATGGAAGACATTCCAAGATGGCCAAAGCCGTTATCGGCTATTTGCATACATTGTGATAGTGAGTCGGCAATTGGTAGAGCCAAAAGCTCAATGTATAATGGCAAATCAAGGCACATCAGGCGTAGACATAACACAATACGACAACTAATATCAACGGGTGTTATCACGATTGACCATGTCAAGTCGAAAGATAACATTGCAGACCCGTTAACAAAAGGCTTAAGCACAGAAATAGTTTATAAGTTGTCAAGAGGAATGGGACTAAAGCCCGTGAAAAAGGGAAATATGAGGGAAACCTAACCTAGTTGACTGGAGATCCCAAGATCTAGGTTCAATAGGACAACTTAATCATATGACCAACGGAGTCACTATAGGGGAGTACCTTAAAACCTAAAGAGAGTGATGAACTTCCTAGTCCATTCACTCTGGGGGAGTACCCCGAACAAGTGACCAAAGTGAGGTTAAGCATATTAAGGTTAGATGATTCGTGGGAATCAATATAACTATGATGCTTTTAATGATTCACCGAATCACCTATGTTAGAGAGAAGTGGGGTCGCTTCGAATGGATTTGTGGGGAGGCGCAAATCCTAGAGCTCTCGCAGAACCAGGAAAGTGTTCCATGACCATTAACGGACACGACAATGAGGGGTTGATCAAACCAGGAAGAGTGATGTGTGATTGTATATTGTCGTCTACATAAAAAAAGGGTATGTTCAAAGACATCGTGTCTACACACCACTAGGAGACTAAGTATACATCACAAAGGAAGGTTCAAAGGGAAGACCTACCTATCCTGCAACACTTGACTGCTGAATTTTTTGAAGAAGTGTTTTCATTCATGTGGGGGATTGTTGGAAATTTATTGATAATATTAATATGGTTATTAATAATTAATCAATAAATTAATGTGTTGAATGAAAATTAATGTGGTTAATGACATTAGGAATTAATAGTGTGGGAAGTTGTCCCACATCGGAGGAAAGAGAGAATATAAAATGGTTTATATTCTATAACCTCTTGTCTATATTATTTCCTAAGGTTTCACACTAAGTGGATTCGCAAAGGGTGCGAAGCACCCTTAACTCGCACTCGCACTCGCACACGCGCGCGCGGCGTGGGCATGTGGGCGCAATGTGGCGCTTTGATGGCGCACTTTGCACTTCGCACACTCGCATCGCCGCGAGCCGCTTGAGAGCCGCCTTAGTATTTTTGAAGGTTGGTTCGAGGGTCTGGTCAGGTGAGCCTGACCAGGGTGCACAATTCGTAACAGTGTCCGTTACAAGTTGACCGAAACCGACAACTGTTAATGACGAATTAACTGAGCAGTTATGATTCGGATTAATTGTGAGTGGATGTTACAGTTCGAATTCCACTATAAATACTGAGGGTGCCTCAGTATGAAGACACACCAATACACATCTCGAAACCTGCAGCAAAACAGGTTATCTGTCTCTCTGGATTCTCTTCTACAAACAAGTTCGGGTTCTAGATCAATCCCGGCAGTACAAACTGCTTCGGTTGTTGTACCCTGGGAAACAAACTGAGTTATCTTGGGAGGCTCGGAATTTGTTTTAAGGGCCCCGTGTTGAACACGATCCTCAGCTTTTACATTTCTGCTTCTTCTATTTCTTTAAAAATTATCATTGTAAAAGTGATTAATAATCATTTCTTTATGTTCATTTGTATTGAGTATATTAATAAAATTGTTTGACCTTTTATTTTATATGAACGGTTTCTACAAACTTAAAACAAATTAAAAAAAAAACCGTTCATATATTAATCTGTGTTATTTTTTTTAAAATTATTTTCGTTTTCTTACTCACGAGTGATCTTCAAAGTTGGACTTAGAACATCTCTCGTTGAGTTCTATAGAATTCTGAAAATAGTTTATATATTTTTTCATTAGTTGTGGTTATAACTGTTTTCATTTTATTATTCACGAGTGATCTTCAAAGTTGGACTTAGAACATCTCTCGTTGAATTTTATAGAACTGTGAAAATAGTTTGAAACCTTTTCAATTTTCGTAGTTATTTTAAATTTGTTGAAAAATTGTTCTAACTTAAACTGTTTTTGTAAAACAGCAAACAACATGTCTTCTAGTGCTATGAGTTCTTCTTTATCTGCCCCTTTAGCTGCAACCACGGTGGGAGCGACCACTGTGGCGAACCATGCGGAAAAACCCGAGAAGTTTACGGGTGTCCATTTCAAAAGATGGCAACAGAAGATGTTCTTCTATTTGACCACCTTGAACTTAGCACAGTTCTTGGAAAAAACTGCTCCCCTACCTAAAGAAGGGGATGATGCTCAAGCCTTGAGTGCCATTGATGCTTGGAAGCATTCGGAATTTCTCTGTCGCAACTACGTTTTGAATGGTCTTTGTGATTCATTGTATAACGTGTATTGCAACATAAAGACTGCCAAAGAATTATGGGAGTCTTTAGACAAGAAGTATAAAACCGAGGATGCCGGTAGCAAGAAATTCATTGTGGCTCGGTTCTTGAATTTTATAATGGTTGATGAGAAGACTGTGATTAGCCAAATTCAAGAGTTACAAGTTATACTTCATGAAATTCATGCTGAGGGGATGCCTCTCAATGACACCTTCCAAGTTGCAGCCATGATTGAAAAGTTGCCTCCAAGTTGGATAGAGTTTAAGAATTATCTTAAGCTCAAACAAAAGGAGATGACTGTGGATGAACTTATTGTTCGTCTTCGAATTGAAGAAGACAACAAAATGGCTCAAAGAGGCATCCGTGTGGAACCGATGGCAAAGGCAAATGTGGTTGAACATGGGCAATCGTCAAGGGGTTATAAAGGTAAAGGGAAAAAGTCAATTGGGAAACCAAAGGTGAACCTTGGACCAAAGAAAGGAGTTGTGAAAAAGAAACCTCCACCTCCTCCTTTCCAAGGTATTTGCTACAATTGTAATGAGACGGGGCACCGTGCTAATCAATGCAAGCAACCAAAGCGTGAGCGTGCGCATATGATGGATGAAGATGGTGAACCGTTAGTGGCAATGATCACCGAGCTATCAGCAATGGTGGAAGAAGTCAACCTCGTGGGAGACAATCCACATGGATGGTTCATTGATACGGGAGCTACCCGTCATGTGTGTGGTGACAAGACCCTCTTTAGCACTTTTAAAGAGGTTAAGGGTGATGAAAAGCTTTACATGGGTAACAAAGCTACGGCCGACATCAAAGGCGAAGGAAATGTGATCTTGAAGATGACTTCCGGGAAGGAACTCACCTTGAGCAACACCTTGTATGTCCCGGAGATTCGAAAGAATCTTGTTTCGGGATGGTTGCTTAATAAGTTTGGTTTTCGTTTAGTATTTGAGTCGGACAAGTTTGTCCTTACTAAACGTGGAATGTATGTGGGGAAGGGTTATGCCCTTAATGGTATGTTTAAGATGAATGTAACCGTTATTAAAAGGGAAATGAATAAGACTACTATTTCTATTTATATGCTTGAGTCTTCAAATGTTTGGCATGGTAGACTAGGACATGTAAATTATAATTCTATTCGTCGTTTAATAAATTTAAAATGCATACCTACATTCCATATTGACACAAACTCTAAATGTGAAACATGCGTTGAAGCAAAACTTACAAGATCATCATTTAAACCGGTTGAAAGAATAACCGAAACCCTTGGTTTAATTCACACCGACATATGTGATTTAAAAGCACACCCAACAAGAGGTGGCAACAAATATTTCATCACTTTTATTGATGATTGCACTAGATATTGTTATGTATACTTACTTAAAAGTAAGGATGAGGCAATCAACAAATTTATCTTGTATAAAAACAAAGTTGAGAATCAACTAAACAAGAAAATTAAAGCTTTGCGAAGCGATAGAGGTGGTGAATATGTTGCACCGTTCGCCGATTTATGTGCAAAAGGTGGTATAATACATGAATGTACGGCACCTTACTCACCACAGTCAAATGGCATTGCGGAACGGAAAAACCGTACTTTAAAAGAGATGATGAATGCCATGTTGATAAGCTCTGGGATGAGTCATGACATGTGGGGGGAAGCTATCATCTCGGCAAATTATCTTTTAAATAAGATACCACCAAAGAAAAGGGATGTAACCCCTTATGAGTTATGGATGGGTAGAAAACCATCATATAAGTATCTCAAAGTGTGGGGGTGCCTAGCTAAGGTGATTGTACCACCGCCTAAAGCTCAAAAACTAGGACCCAAAACTGTTGATTGCATATTCATTGGATATGCTCAAAACAGTAATGCACATCGATTTCTTGTACATGAGTCCAAGAATCCCGATGTACAAAAGAACACTATCATGGAGATAAGGCCGGGGAATGCTTCATATTTTGAAAATGTGTTTCCAATGCGAGGACAAACACATGCATCTACATCATCGCGGTTTGATGATGGAGGTGCAAGTTCATCAACACAAATTGATGACATAGTTCATGATAGTCAACATGAACGACCTGAGGCTGAAGAGGGAGAAATTAGACGAAGTAAAAGGGCACGGGTTGAGAAATCCTTTGGTCCAGACTTCGTAAGTTATATGGTTGAGGGTGAGCCTAATACCTATCGTGAAGCGGTATCTTCTTCGGAAGGACCTCAATGGAAAGAGGCAATCAAGAATGAAATTGATTCAATTCTTCACAACCATACTTGGGAGCTAGTAGATCTTCCTCCTGGTTGTAAACCGCTTGGATATCGTTGGATATTTAAAAAGAAGATGAAAGCCGATGGAAGTATTGATAAATACAAAGCAAGGCTAGTAGTCAAAGGTTTTAGACAAAAGGAAGGTCTAGACTATTTTGATACTTACTCACCTGTGACTCGCATAACCTCCATACGAATGGTTCTTGCTATTGCGGCATTAAGAAATTTGGAAGTACATCAAATGGATGTCAAAACCGCATTTCTAAATGGCGATTTAGAAGAAGAGATTTACATGGAGCAACCTGAGGGTTTCTCTGCCTATGGTCAAGAGGGTAAAGTATGTAAATTGGTCAAGTCATTATATGGCTTAAAGCAAGCTCCAAAACAGTGGCACCAAAAGTTTGATCGTGTCATGATTGACAACGGTTTCAAAATAAATGAGTGTGACAAATGTGTATATGTGAAAGATACACCAGGAGGTTATGTGATTTTATGTCTTTATGTAGATGATATGCTTATCATTGGGAGTAATGATAAAATAATAAGATCTACTAAGGACATGTTGAAAGGAAGATTTGATATGAAAGACATGGGTTTAGCGGATGTAATTTTAGGAGTGAAAATTATTCGAACCCAAGATGGTCTTGTGTTAAGTCAAGCACATTATGTGGATAAGATTCTTGAAAAATTCAACTCGGGAGACACGCGTGTAGTACATTCTCCGGTTGATACCACCCAACATCTAAAGAAAAATAGAGGCGAGGGTGTTGCTCAGTTAGAGTATTCAAGAATCATTGGTAGTCTAATGTATCTAATGACATGTACTAGACCCGACTTAGCATACGCGGTGAGTAGGCTAAGCAGATATACTAGTAATCCAAGCTCAGAACATTGGAAGAGTATAACGAGGGTGCTTAGATACATAAGATACACAAGAGACTATGGATTGCATTATACCCGTCATCCAGCTGTGATTGAAGGGTATACTGATGCAAACTGGATATCGGATATAAAAGATTCCAAATCAACAAGTGGGTATGTGTTCTTACTTGGTGGAGCAGCAATATCTTGGAGATCATCCAAGCAAACTGTTATAGCTAGATCCACAATGGAATCGGAATTTATCGCTTTGGATAAAGCCGGAGAAGAGGCTGAATGGCTACGTCAATTTATGGAAGACATTCCAAGATGGCCAAAGCCGTTATCGGCTATTTGCATACATTGTGATAGTGAGTCGGCAATTGGTAGAGCCAAAAGCTCAATGTATAATGGCAAATCAAGGCACATCAGGCGTAGACATAACACAATACGACAACTAATATCAACGGGTGTTATCACGATTGACCATGTCAAGTCGAAAGATAACATTGCAGACCCGTTAACAAAAGGCTTAAGCACAGAAATAGTTTATAAGTTGTCAAGAGGAATGGGACTAAAGCCCGTGAAAAAGGGAAATATGAGGGAAACCTAACCTAGTTGACTGGAGATCCCAAGATCTAGGTTCAATAGGACAACTTAATCATATGACCAACGGAGTCACTATAGGGGAGTACCTTAAAACCTAAAGGGAGTGATGAACTTCCTAGTCCATTCACTCTGGGGGAGTACCCGAACAAGTGACCAAAGTGAGGTTAAGCATATTAAGGTTAGATGATTCGTGGGAATCAATATAACTATGATGCTTTTAATGATTCACCGAATCACCTATGTTAGAGAGAAGTGGGGTCGCTTCGAATGGATTTGTGGGGAGGCGCAAATCCTAGAGCTCTCGCAGAACCAGGAAAGTGTTCCATGACCATTAACGGACACGACAATGAGGGGTTGATCAAACCAGGAAGAGTGATGTGTGATTGTATATTGTCGTCTACATAAAAAAAGGGTATGTTCAAAGACATCGTGTCTACACACCACTAGGAGACTAAGTATACATCACAAAGGAAGGTTCAAAGGGAAGACCTACCTATCCTGCAACACTTGACTGCTGAATTTTTTGAAGAAGTGTTTTCATTCATGTGGGGGATTGTTGGAAATTTATTGATAATATTAATATGGTTATTAATAATTAATCAATAAATTAATGTGTTGAATGAAAATTAATGTGGTTAATGACATTAGGAATTAATAGTGTGGGAAGTTGTCCCACATCGGAGGAAAGAGAGAATATAAAATGGTTTATATTCTATAACCTCTTGTCTATATTATTTCCTAAGGTTTCACACTAAGTGGATTCGCAAAGGGTGCGAAGCACCCTTAACTCGCACTCGCACTCGCACACGTGCGCGCGGCGTGGGCATGTGGGCGCAATGTGGCGCTTTGATGGCGCACTTTGCACTTCGCACACTCGCATCGCCGCGAGCCGCTTGAGAGCCGCCTTAGTATTTTTGAAGGTTGGTTCGAGGGTCTGGTCAGGTGAGCCTGACCAGGGTGCACAATTCGTAACAGTGTCCGTTACAAGTTGACCGAAACCGACAACTGTTAATGACGAATTAACTGAGCAGTTATGATTCGGATTAATTGTGAGTGGATGTTACAGTTCGAATTCCACTATAAATACTGAGGGTGCCTCAGTATGAAGACACACCAATACACATCTCGAAACCTGCAGCAAAACAGGTTATCTGTCTCTCTGGATTCTCTTCTACAAACAAGTTCGGGTTCTAGATCAATCCCGGCAGTACAAACTGCTTCGGCTGTTGTACCCTGGGAAACAAACTGAGTTATCTTGGGAGGTTCGGAATTTGTTTTAAGGGCCCCGTGTTGAACACGATCCTCAGCTTTTACATTTCTGCTTCTTCTATTTCTTTAAAAAATTATCATTGTAAAAGTGATTAATAATCATTTCTTTATGTTCATTTGTATTGAGTATATTAATAAAATTGTTTGACCTTTTATTTTATATGAACGGTTCCTACAGTATATGTCCTTGGGTTTCCATATAGCTGTGACAATTATTATTTGCTAGAATTGTAATACTTATAGATAATTGTAATACTTACAGTATATGTCCTTGGGTTTCCATATAGCTGTGACAATTATTATTTGCTAGAATTGTAATACTTATAGATAAATGTATCTTTAAAGTAAATATAAATTTACAATATTAAAATTATTATGAAATATAATCTGTAATACATACATATATATTAACAACAAACTTACACATTCATTAATCTACTTCCGAATAACACCATATGAATAATAGGAAGTCGGGATGTTAAAATTAAACACAAGCCAATTATGAGCCATCCTTTGATCATCGTAATATCAAATACATCAATATTTGCATTCCTCTTTTTTTATTATTTAGTCGTTAACTAATTTTTAACTTCATATTATTTACAACTTTGTCACCTTTAATCTTAACCATTGATATAATGAGATTAACAATTTAGGTCACTTTATATATTTTCTTACCAAACTATAGATTTGTATAAACTTTTATATAATACCATTTCATAAGCTTTTTGCAAATATCACCTTTTATTTGATCCTAACTTTCGGTATATGAACTTTATTGTATAATACTGCATCATATTTGGTACAAATGAAATTAGTCTAAGATATGACATGCACCCTTATTTTTAAAACCTGTTTTAAACATTGACATCTGAAATTAGTCTCATCTTTTTCAGAAACATCAAACTTTATTTTATTTTTATAGCGTAACATTTATTTACAATCCAAAACTTTATATTTCATTATATGCTACAAGTTACACGAGTTTGACATGTTTTCATATAGCAACATATGTTATTCACAAAAGCAATGTTCAATCCCTTACTTGTTAGTAGGTTTACATGCCAAATTATAACGTACTAGGGTGATAAACCCCAAATCACATTATCACGTTCTTAAATATTTATATACACGGGTCCTAATGTATTAAGTTATTAAATAACATCACATTAAATAACTCATTGATATTTATTAAATCTCATTCCTATTTCTAAATTTTTATTCACGTACCTAAGGTGATTTAGCATGTGCCCACTTACCCATGATGTTACATAGTATAGCACCCATACTTCTAGTGACTTGCGTTTGTTTAAAAAATATGTTTTCATACACCCGAACTTGTAATTTTAGATATGTATTTATAAACTTGTAAACATGATTAGCTTATAAGTTACTTATTTAACTTATAATATTTAAATTTTTTTTGAATATTTAGGTCTCAAGAATAATTTTTATACTTTTTGTTTGAATTGGTAGATTAAATTGTTTTATTGAATTTTTGTTATTATATTTTTATGGATTGCAATTAATTTTAATTTTTAACATCAAGTAATTTATAAGAATATATAGATTATTTTTAATCAACAATATTCCTAAAGTTTGTAGCGCAAATTCATTACTTTAAACTAATTTTTTCATTAAGAACTTGAAGCCCAAATGTAAACCCGAAAAAATCAAAACCGAACAAAAAAACGAATGGTTTTAAAAATCTAGAAACTGAAATATGGATTTTTTTTGTAAAATATCTATTTCCACCATGCCCCCATGTGTCTTACTTTTATTTGTTAAATATCTATCCACATAATCTTAAATTATTAATTAACCTAAGACAATTAGCCACATGTGTAAGCCAAACCATTTTTTTTATTCGTGATCACTAACGGTGGTGTGCCATTGAAGCTACTTTGTATGATTTTACGCCCCCGGTGTAACGCTTGGAGCTTAATACTAGTTTACCCACATAATTACAAGTTATAAACCCAAGACAATTACCCACATGTTTGACCCGTTAATAACCCAAGGCAGATTAATCTACAGCTTAATAAGTTATTACTACCCATATGTCTAACCTTTCAATAACCCAAGTCTATATACATGTGACCTGTGTGTTTATCATATCATCAATCAAAATAAAATGATAGACAAATATATAATTTACAAGTTATATGCTTATTAAACACCCACAAAGCATTTCTTAAAATATAAAGTCATCGCGCATATGTTTGAATTTTTTGGAAACGAGATATTACATACAAGTGTAAGAATGAAGTAACGACACATGTACATGAGCGGTTTAATGGTACAGGTATTTGCATCAATTTATGCACATGTGTTTATCACACATACAATATTACTACTGTAATCGCACGTTGTTAATCCAGAATCAAAACCCACTTCAGACCTAGGTGCATGGCTACACCGTATAAATTTGTTAGAAACATATCTACACCATGTAAACTGAGATAATTAACCACACTGTGTGAATGGTATAATTGCATACTTATATCGAATAATGCATTACATCCTTTAAAAATGTCACGTTTGTTAAAAAATATAACAAGGTTGTATGATCCAAATAACTAGCGATAGAAAATAAGGTTTCAGAAAGAGTGATGCAATGTTTGACACGACATACTTCAATCTAGAGACGAAAGTGGTGCATTGGATATCCTCTAGTCAAGCACCTATAAATTGACAATTATAAAAATCTAATTTAATTGTATTCGAATATATGTGTCACACCCCGACCGACGGCGGAATCATCGGAGCGGACGAGGGAATGATTGATTGTTCATAACACATGATTGTCTAATAGTGGAAATAATATTAATATCAGATTACAGGATAGCATGAATTTAACAGATACAAATACAACAGTTAAAGTCACAAATAGTAATTGTCTTTTGTTTTGACTAAGTCCGGGTCTTATATTAGCATGTGGAAGTCCACTAACTTGCTTAACCTGAAATCATGTGAGAAAATAAAGTCAGCTAACGAATTAGCTGGTGAGTAATCACAGTTTTGAGTATACAAATAGATTGATTGATTGATTGAGAATAATCCAATTCACAAGGTAACGTTAAGACTTATATTGCAATAGTAAAGCGTATAGATAAACCGACACAATAACAACCCCTTGACTTGACACTTGCATATAATAGACTCCACACATACACCATAGATTAACTCCTGCCTCTGGCACAATCACCACTCGACTATTCATATGGGGTGGGTTATCCAAACCAGTAGATCTACCATTGATACCAGGATTGATTGATTGAATTAGGGTTTTACTGTCGTCTAGTTTATCATAGTATGTTCACATAGTTGCAAGTAATAACATAACCTGTCTTGAATTGAATTTAGAATGAAATAACAATAGAATATCATGATTGAATATTTTGTATCACATGATTTCCCCCTAATAAGAAATGATATAAAAAGAGGATATGAATACTCACATGATTGATGAGATTAGAATCTGGATGTGATAGATTAGACACCAACGATTTCCTTATGATTAACCTAAGGAACGGTGTCTCGAATTAGAATAATAGTGATTTGAGAATTTGGGAATGTATTAGAATTTCCATTGGGTTTTTAATTTATTTAGTTTGAATATCTTGAAATACGTAAAATGAATTTATTGATAGTATTTATGTTTAGAATTTAATAAAAATAATTGTATCAATACTCGTAATTGTTTGGTTTATTATTAAAGTGTGGAAAAATAAATAATTAATTTTATTAATCAATTATATGATAATTAATTAAAATATTTAATTATTTAAATGACTAAAAGAAATGAAAATGAATTTGAAAAGATTTAAATATAAAACTTTTATATTTAATCATGGTTTACACGATTAATAAAATAAATAAAATGTTAAGATAAAAATAACGAATATTATATTTGATTGTTAAACAGGTGTATATATTGAAATATTTGGATGATGTGATTTAAAGTCTATTTTTTTTATAAAAATTTAAACTAATTATGTTATTTATTTAAAACAATTAAAATAAATAAATAAAATGTTGAAATAAATTTTAGAAAATAATTAGGTTGTTTTAAAAATTTTTAATGTTTGTAAAAACATTTTTTATAATTTCTAGAATTTTTTCGGAATTTTTAAAGGCTTAAAAAGAGGTTTAAAAAAAATATGTAGGTGGCGGGTCTCGAACCCGAGACCTCAAGGTTAGAATTCGAGTGTGGAACCAGTGAACTAAAGAGCCGAGGCCGCGTTTAGATCCGGTTCCAAATTCTTTTAAACATAGCTTCAATCCAACCCCAATTCCACTATGAACCCTAGATCGATTTCAATCCAATTGACAGTCGAATCGTTGTTGTTAACCCCGAAGATCATGGGGCTTTTATTCCCCATGAGAAATCGATTATGTGTGTGTGTCGAATTACCTGAATTGAAACTTAGATCGATGGTTTCAAGTTAGAAACAAGCCGCGGCAATGGAGGTGATCGAATGATGCTCAAACAATGATAATATTCAAATTAAACTCGAGGGAAGCTTTGAATGATGATTACAAACAAAAGCCCCTTATCAAATCTTGCTAATATCAACCGGAGTTTGGGTTTAGTTTGAGTTGCAGGTCGCGACAGTGGTGATGGTTGATGGTGAGGTTTTTGTGCGTTTCAGGTGCAATTGAAACTGAGGATCGATAGTAACAGATATACAATCGTTCAAGTTGATTTAATTGAATTATCATTGATTGTTAGTGCGATTCAAGGCTGGAAAGCCGGTCGAAAGTGGGTGATTGGATCTGGTCTAAATCGCACTCAATTGATTCGAATTCACATGGGTCTTGAGTACGAATCTTTCACGTGAAGGTGTCGGGTGTTTAATTGAGTTAAAAATCAAGTTAATTGGGTGTTTGTGGGTCTCGCCGGAGGTGTTTGGCGGCGATGGAGAGGCCGACGGGGTGTGGGGGTGGTTTGGGTTGTTTTTAAGTAAATTACACAAATGCCCCCTGAGGTATTGAATGGTTATTATTTCTTTCCCAAAACTTAGATTTAAACTTAGGTTAAATTACAGATTGGTCCCTGAAGTTTAAAAAGTTATTACTTTATGTAAAATACTTATCAATTACAAATTTAAAGTTTAAAAAAAACTTAAATTATCATTATTATTAATATTATGATCATTAACATTATTACCATTAACATTATTATTATTATTATTATTATTATTATTATTATTATTATTATTATTATTATTATTATTATTATTATTGTAATCATTGGCATCAACATCGACGTTCTAAACAAAATTAACTTTTATTAACGAAAATACGCGATGTTACAGTCTCCCCTGCTTTAGGAAATTTCGTCCCGAAATTTTAATCACGAGGAGCCTGAAACGAAAAGATGAGGGTACTGGGATTTCATTTGGTCCTCACGCTCCCAGGTGAACTCTGGGCCACGTTTAGATTTCTAGCGGACTTTGACAATAGGTATCCGGCTACGTTTGAGTTGTTTGACTTCCCGATCCATAATTTCCACAGGTTTCTCAATAAAGTGCATAGGTTCATAAATCTGGACTTCGTCAAGTGAAATGTGGAGATTTTCATCGGCACGACATTTCTTGAGGTTTGAAACATGAAACGTCGGATGTATATTACTGAGCTCTTGGGTTAGTTCAAGCTTGTAGGCCACTTTCCCAATTCGCTCGAGCACTTTGAATGGACCCACGTAACGAGGTGCTAGTTTCCCTTTCTTTCCAAATCGAATCACTCCCTTCCAAGGTGATACCTTAAGAAGTAAGAGATCACCAACATTGTATTCCATGGGTTTACGTCTTTTATCAGCATAATGCTTTTGACGATTTCTAGCAGCGACCAAGTTATCACAGATTTTATGAATTTTTGTCGGTTGTTTCTTGTATCAATTCCGGACCAGTAATTTGTGATTCACCAACTTCAAACCATACAAGGCCTCAAATGGTGCCATCTGTTGGTCTGGTAACTGTTATTGTAAGAGAATTCAATCAACGGAAGATGAGAATCCCACGATCCACTGAAATCAATGACACAAGCCCGGAGCATATCCTCGAGCGTCTGTATCGTTCTTTCAGTCTGACCGTTGGTTTGCGGGTGATAGGCGGTGCTAAGATTCAGTTGAGTTTCGAGAGCTTATTGGAGACTTTTTCAGAAACGAGAGATGAAGCGACCATCACGATCAGAGATAATATCTTTACTTGACAAAGGATTGTTTAGGTTGATTACCATCACGTAAACAGGTTTTGATGATAACTCACAATCAAAGTCGATAGATAAGGAATAAATGGTTTGATGTAGCTAGATCGAGTTAAAACATGAGAATAAAGGAAAATAAATCGATTTAAGAATTTAAATGCTCCAAACTTGGAATCAAAATTAGCTTAAAGCGATCGGGTCTCTTTTCAAGTTCAGAGATCATGCTTTGGCTTGATAGGTCGAATCACCATCATTGATTCACCCTTCAAGTTACTACATGCCTCTCGTCACTTTATTACAACCTTGGTAAGTTGAAGATCAAGAAATGAGAATAGTCATCAAGGTATGGTTTTCAACCCTAACTTGATGGTGTACTCTCAAGGTATGACCACTAACCTTCCAATCAAAAAGTTAGATCCCAACTCATTGTTGAGGATCCATAAAAATAAGACGAGGTAACTCATCATTAAGGTGAGGGATTCACTCCTATCTTAACGATGAAGTTTTACAAAAATAAAATATGACAAGATAAACTTCTTCATCAAAATCCAGAATTCACTCCTACTTTGATGAGGTCGTTTCATTTGAGAAAATACAATCCATAAGAATGATATTATCATCAAGGTATGAATTTCACGCGTATCTTGATGATTAAGCTTCAAGAAAACAATCGAAGATTGACATTTGTCACCAAAGTACGGGTTTCAATCCTATTTTGGTGAGATCATGCCATTTGTGAAATGTAAGTTCCAAAGTGAATAATTGAAGTCAGTCCTCGAGATAAGGAAATCACCCTAATCCAGAGGATGAAATTTCATAAAACACATAATTGGAAACCATTTATTGAAACGAATAAAGAATCATCACCAAAGTAAGGGAATCACCCCTGTTTTGATGAGTTAGAATCATTTAGGAGATATGAGTGTTTGACTTAACAACGAAAGAAAAAGTATCTCAATTAGAAATTTAGAAATTATATCAATGTAACAAAAGGAAATCACGATTACAAATCTTGAATTAAATCAGGAAGACGAAATCAAGGACAAGAATTATTCAACACCACATCATTGGTGGCTTGAGCTTGTTAGGTATTGATGTTGAAAGCACGTCCTTGAGCTGTAGGAACTGGGATGACAAGTTGAGGACATCGATTGTGAAAATGGTTCGGATCACCACATTGATAGCATGCACGTCCCTGGGTAATTGCAAGAGGATGTTGGTGGACTGGTGCATTAGTCGGAGCTTTTGCGGCACTCTTGCACACGTTGAATGTATGACCCAAACGACCACAGTTTGTGCATTGACGACACTGAATGTTAGCGGGATGGTGATAATTGCAGTTGTTACACTGCGGATAGGATCCAGCGTATGGCTTTTTCATTAGCGGTTGGTTGTTCACCGCTGGTTGACGAGTTGGAGGGACTTGATTAATTGGCACAGCAGGGGTAATTACAACAAAGTTTTGAGAGTTAGCCTTCCTCTTCTTGTTCTTGGAAAGCTCGGGTTGGTCGGTTTTGATGGTTTCGTTAGGAAGTTTATCGGTATTTTTCTTCGACCCTTTTCTGGTCAAAGAACCAGCTTTCACATGATTATCGGTTAACTGTGCAGCCAGCCTAATAGCATCTTCTAGTGTCAAAGGATTCCTTCCTAGCACCGTATCCTGAATCTGCATGGGTAGACTACCAATGTATTTCTCGATGGCTCGGGAGGTAGGGGTAGCAAGGTGCGGTACCAAAAGGCTCAGTTCGTGGAATCGGTTAGTGTATGCTAGGTTCTCGCCACTGTCTTGGGTTAACTCCCAGAACTCAGCTTCCAGTTTTCGGACTTCATTTCTTGGGCAGAACTCTTTAGTCATGAGCTCTTTGACCTCAGTCCATGTTAAGGCTAGAGCAGTTTCAGTTTCACGGGTTCGTTTCTCTCCGTTCCACCAAGTAAGTGCGCGTTTCTGAAGAACACTTGTGGCATACCGGACTTTCAGATTTTCAGGGCATTCGCTGTTTAAGAAAGTGTTCTCGATGCTTTCGAACCACTGTAGTAATCCGGTAGCACCTTCAGTTCCACTGAACTTAGTGGGGTTGCAAGAACTGAAATGTTTGTAAGTACAAGTTTGGGGAGGGTTTGGTGTAGTTGGGTTTTGAACAACATTGTTGCCTTGGTTCAGATGGGTAAGTAGAGTTGGGATGACAGCAGTAACTTCACGTGCTACAATAGCAGCAATCTTACGGCCAGAGTTTTGATGCGCGGGTAAAAGCTCGGGTTTAAAAGCATAAAATGGCATATTTATAGCATAACTTCGAGTTCAATGATTTATGTTGATGTGTTTTGTGTTTGTTAGGTCCGGAACAATTAAGAGTACACTTCGGGGGTCATACGGGATGTCGGAATGGAGCCCGGAACAGTCGGATACGCGAAACAAAAAAGGAAAAAAAATGCTGTTTCTGGAGCAAGTCGTCGACGCCCTAATAGGGTGTCGCCGACGCCCTCTAGATTGTTATATCGGATTTTTAATACCCACTTGTTTCATTTGAGTTGTTTAAAACGGGAATCTTCAAGTGGCACTAAAAGAGGGCATATAATAGGGAAGAAAGTGAGGGAAAAGGGGGAGCCAACATCATTGAATCATGCTATCACTTTGTTTTGTCTCCAAGATCCAATCTTGATATTATCATTAACCATCATCAATATTCATCTTCATCATCATCAACATTCATCCACGAAGCTTTAGAGAGAAACTTTTGCAATTGAAGATTTTCATCATCAACAAATTCAAGCAAAATCCAAGTGACATGGAATTGCAAACAAGATCATCACCCGGATTCCAAGCTTCAATCAACATGAGAGGCTAAACTTCTTTGGGTTTTCCCCCGGTTTTCATATTGTAAGATTATGGTTTGTAACGTTTGAAAACTAAATTGCATCATTGTGTTTTGTATTTGATTGCTTGAAACATTTATGTTAGTATTTTGATCTTAACTTGAATTCCCAAATTGCATGAATGAGTATGAAATTTGTCTTTGAGAAATGGAGTTGGTCATGTGTGCTATGTAGATGTAGAGTTTGAATGTTCATGTGTAATGAAGTGTATTATTGTCCGTAATTAACGTTGACAATTCTTGACACCTAAGCCTTGTAATGATGAACTCGTTAGCATGACTCACATCTTTGATGCAAATTAGTTGGATTAGTAGCACCATAATTTTATGATATCAACCGGGGGTGAACCTTATTATTAAACGTTATTTTGTTAACCATTGTTCTAAGTTTGCCAAGTTTTATTAATCATTTTAAGTAACCTTTGTATTTTGTTCATTTCCTTGTGTTGGACAAAGTTTCAACACCATTTCAAGTAAACATATCAAACTTTTATAAACAAAATAGCAAGCTTCATAATTAACTCGATAGTTCAATTCAAGTCTAAACACAAACCACATACTCCTTGTGATTCGACACCCTTCTTACCATTTGCTACATAGTTTTGGTACTAAGGAACTATATAAATACTATCTTTGACTAGTGCACGCGACAAGCCGGTCAAGTTTCTAGATCGTGAACGGATTTGACGAGAAGACATTCTGACATATCATTAAGATATTTTATGAGAATTGGATTAATAGGAGTTATTCCACATGAAAATGACAATCGGGAATTTGGCATAATAACAATGATATGTTTCGAGTGTAATCGTTTGATTCGTAAATCAAAGCGAGTACGTTTGACTAATCAAAGTATTGGGTCAATCACAACTTTGTTGAAGACATGCGTACCTATAAGCAGATACTCATCCCGAGGGTTCCCAGGTAAGGTAGACAGATCCATCGGTTGATTTGGATTTATACGAATACCTTGCCTAGACAGAACACCCCGAGATACAGGTATCCCACTCTTCCAGTATAGCATGTTTCAAGTTGTAAGACACAGACTTTGACGAATTTGAAAACCATGAATAACAATCGAGTTTTGGAGTTTGAAATCACTTGAATTAGGCACACAATGCCTTAGAATATGGTTTAAGATTCGTGTGTACATTGATAAGATTCAAAGTATAAGAAGAATCACATAAGACATATAATCACATAATCAAGTATAAACATGTAAAGCACATATAATCCTACCTATGCATATAAAATACATGAGAGGACTCATGCGTAAAGGTACTTAGTTATAGTCTAGGTCATTCCATTTCTAATAACCTAATTCCCTATAACCATGGCTCTGATACCAATCTGTCACACCCCGACCGACGGCGGAATCATCGGAGCGGACGAGGGAATGATTGATTGTTCATAACACATGATTGTCTAATAGTGGAAATAATATTAATATCAGATTACAGGATAGCATGAATTTAACAGATACAAATACAACAGTTAAAGTCACAAATAGTAATTGTCTTTTGTTTTGACTAAGTCCGGGTCTTATATGAGCATGTAGAAGTCCACTAACTTGCTTAACCTGAAATCATGTGAGAAAATAAAGTCAGCTAACGAATTAGCTGGTGAGTAATCACAGTTTTGAGTATACATATTGTGACACCCTACACATATCCCACATCGGCCGTGGACAGGAGAGATTCCTGGTTCATAAGGAATGTCTGGCCTCTAACATCAACAACGCGTTTTGGGCGTATTGGCTGTGGATGAGAGGAGAACTCCACAGTTAAGCGTGCTCAGGTGGGAGCAATCCGGGGATGGGTGACCTCCCTAGGAAGTTTTCACCCGGGCAACCAAAAGCAAATCCGTGAGCTCCTCGTGGGCGAAGCGGACAATATTGTTGGTGTGAGAGGCCGGGTGTTACAGAATGGTATCAGAGCCACTCCTGTGCCGTTCGGGGTGTGGGACATACCTCACCAAGGATGGTGACTTCTCGGGCTCATCAAGGACGATGAGTCCAAACAGGGGGTGCTTGTGACACCCTACACATATCCCACATCGGTCGTGGACAGGAGAGATTCCTGGTTCATAAGGAATGTATGGCCTCTAACATCAACAACGCGTTTTGGGCGTATTGGCTGTGGATGAGAGGAGAACTCCACAGTTAAGCGTGCTCAGGTGGGAGCAATCCAGGGATGGGTGACCTCCCTGGGAAGTTTTCACCAGGGCAACCAAAAGCAAATCCGTGAGCTCCTCGTGGGCGAAGCGGACAATATTGTTGGTGTGAGAGGCCGGGTGTTACACATATAGATTGATTGATTGATTGAGAATAATCCAATTCATAAGGTAACGTTAAGACTTATATTGCAATAGTAAAGCATATAGATAAACCGACACAATAACAACCCCTTGACTTGACACTTGCATATAATAGACTCCACACATACACCATAGATTAACTCCTGCCTCTGGCACAATCACCACTCGACTATTCATATGGGGTGGGTTATCCAAACCAGTAGATCTACCATTGATACCAGGATTGATTGATTGAATTAGGGTTTTACTGTCGTCTAGTTTATCATAGTATGTTCACATAGTTGCAAGTAATAACATAACCTGTCTTGAATTGAATTTAGAATGAAATAACAATAGAATATCATGATTGAATATATTGTATCACATGATTTCCCCCTAATAAGAAATGATATAAAAAGAGGATATGAATACTCATATGATTGATGAGATTAGAATCTGGATGTGATAGATTAGACACCAACGATTTCCTTATGATTAACCTAAGGAACGGTGTCTCGAATTAGAATAATAGTGATTTGAGAATTTGGGAATGTATTAGAATTTCCATTGGGTTTTTAATTTATTTAGTTTGAATATCTTGAAATACGTAAAATGAATTTATTGATAGTATTTATGTTTAGAATTTAATAAAATAATTGTATCAATACTCGTAATTGTTTGGTTTATTATTAAAGTGTGAAAAAATAAATAATTAATTTTATTAATCAATTATATGATAATTAATTAAAATATTTAATTATTTAAATGACTAAAAGAAATGAAAATGAATTTGGAAAGATTTAAATATAAAACTTTTATATTTAATCATGGTTTACACGATTAATAAAATAAATAAAATGTCAAGATAAAAATAACGAATATTATATTTGATTGTTAAACAGGTGTATATATTGAAATAATTGGATGATGTGATTTAAAGTCTATTTTTTTTATAAAAATTTAAACTAATTATGTTATTTATTTAAAACAATTAAAATAAATAAATAAAATGTTGAAATAAATTTTAGAAAATAATTAGGTTGTTTTAAAAATTTTTAATGTTTGTAAAAACATTTTTTATAATTTCTAGAATTTTTTTCGGAATTTTTAAAGGCTTAAAAAGAGGTTTAAAAAAATATGTAGCTGGCGGGTCTCGAACCTGAGACCTCAAGGTTAGAATTCGAGTGTGGAACCAGTGAACTAAAGGGCCGAGGCCGCGTTTAGATCCGGTTCCAAATTCTTTTAAACATAGCTTCAATCCAACCCCAATTCCACTATGAACCCTAGATCGATTTCAATCCAATTGACAGTCGAATCGTTGTTGTTAACCCCAAAGATCATGGGGCTTTTATTCCCCATGAGAAATCGATTATGTGTGTGTGTCGAATTACCTGAATTGAAACTTAGATCGATGGTTTCAAGTTAGAAACAAGCCGCGGCAATGGAGGTGATCGAATGATGCTCAAACAATGATAATATTCAAATTAAACTCGAGGGAAGCTTTGAATGATGATTACAAACAAAAGCCCCTTATCAAATCTTGCTAATATCAACCGGAGTTTGGGTTTAGTTTGAGTTGCAGGTCGCGACAGTGGTGATGGTTGATGGTGAGGTTTTTGTGCGTTTCAAGTGCAATTAAAACTGAGGATCGATTAGTAACAGATATACAATCGTTCAAGTTGATTTAATTGAATTATCATTGATTGTTAGTGCGATTCAAGGCTGGAAAGCCGGTCGAAAGTGGGTGATTGGATCTGGTCTAAATCGCACTCAATTGATTCGAATTCACGTGGGTCTTTAGTACGAATCTTTCACGTGAAGGTGTCGGGTGTTTAATTGAGTTAAAAATCAAATTAATTGGGTGTTTGTGGGTCTCACCGGAGGTGTTTGGCCGGCGGTGGAGAGGCCGACGGGGTGAGGGGGTGGTTTGGGTTGTTTTTAAGTAAATTACACAAATGGCCCCTGAGGTATTGAATGGTTATTATTTCTTTCCCAAAACTTAGATTTAAACTTAGGTTAAATTACAGATTGGTCCCTGAAGTTTAAAAAGTTATTATTTTATGTAAAATACTTATCAATTACAAATTTAAAGTTTAAAAAAAACTTAAATTATCATTATTATTAATATTATGATCATTAACATTATTACCATTAACATTATTATTATTATTATTATATTATTATTATTATTATTATTATTATTATTATTATTATTATTATTATTATTATTATTATTATTATTATTATTATTATTATTATTATTATTATTGTAATCATTGGCATCAACATCGACGTTCTAAACAGAATTAACTTTTATTAACGAAAATATGCGATGTTACAATATGTGTTTTGAAAAGAATATCATAATTCATGTGATATTAAAATAAAAGAAATTTCTTAAAATGTCTATTTTCCCTTCCCCTCCAAACAAATATCCCTCAAATGTCTTGCCGGACAAGACGTTGACGCCCATATGTGTCCTAAGCAGACACCGACGCCTCTTTGACATCATTGTCACGTGAAAACATGCGCCTGACTGATGGGCACAGGCTCCCACCTGTTTGGTTATAGGCAGTCGTCTGTTTGGACACATGTCCATTTCTAATTGGTCCGTTAAAGTCTTGTCCAGTAAAGACTTTCTAAAGGATATTTATTTGATAGACATCTTAAAAAAAGTTAAAGAAATAACATTTTAAGAATTTTCCCCTAACATAAACATATATATTCATAATATAATAAAACGAGTTATATAAATAGTGGCGCCTATGTTTATGTTAGATTCGATTTTATTATGAACTTAAACAAAAATAATTTTTTTATTCAAAAGTTTAAAGATTAATCCAGATTATAAAAAACCAAATGTTGTAACCGTCAAAAAATCTGTCTGTTGAATAATCTAACAAAACATAAATAAACTTGTACGTAAAAAAATTTTCCTTTTGTCAAATCTAGTCACAAAACAACAAAAAAGATATATCATTCAAATTAGGTGAGGCTATTCTACAAAATATATTATTGTTATGAATTGTGAAAAAACACAATGAGCTTAAAGAATCACAAAAAATTATATCTCATAATCTAAATCGAATTTCAAAAAATTACTTCGGAGTCTCTCTTCCTCTCGTTGTCCTCTTTTAGAACAAAAAAATAATAAAAAAATAATTTCATTGTGTCTTTTTATGACACTATGATGTTATTGTGTCTTTAATAATGACACAATGACGTCATTGTTTCTTTCATAAATTACACAAAAAAACGTTAATTTATTTTATTTTTTATTTTTCGTTTATTTTTTTCTTAGTGAGGACGACTAATGGAACAAAAGCTCAGAATTACTTTTTTGAAATTCGATTTAGATTGTGAGATATAATTTTTTATGATATTTTTTGACTTATTGTGTGTTCTCATACTTTATAGCAAAAAAACACTTTGTATTTAAACTTCTTTCATTCAAATATACAATAATGTACATGATTATTTTATTTGCATGTGGAATGAAATTGATTATTTAACTCAAAATTTGATATATGTTCATGACTTCATGTCACAATTATTCAATATTTTTCGTATATCAAATAATTGAATAAGAAAAAGAGTTAATCACATGGACAATCAAGTGATTGATGACCATGGGTGCAACCAACACCTCTTATCGGTTATCACGGTTTTGTTAGCTAGCCACCTTTCATGAGCTAGTGGTTCCCAATTCGACACCTCCTTACCTACAAAAGTACAAAATCAAGATAGTGACTTATGGTCATGTGAATGATGCTAAAGTTGAAGCTTTATTTTAAAATAATGAATCTAATGTATATAAAATATATTCATTACATAAGTACATAAACTAAAGTACTAAAATAGATTTTTTTATAGTTAGACATGATATATTAATAATTTAAAGTAACAAATAGATATTGTTACATCTTTCTTTTCTGAACAAATATATATTTTTCTTTTTAGTAATGTTTTGTAGTGATGGTTTAGTAAAAAACTCATCGATTTCGTATATGTCTTTCTAAACTTATAAAATGTTATATTTTTTCAAACCATGTTTTAAGAAAATAATGTTGTACTATATGTTAAAGAATGTTGTGTCTTGCTAACTTTGTAATGTCTTTTAGATTATGGTAGCTTGTTAGTATAAAAAATCATTAGTCGGATAAGATCAAAATTTAATTCACAAGAACGAGTACAAAGTTTCTCAAAATCTATCCAGATGGGTTGAAACATCGTAACTTTTCCTGAAATCTCATGACATTTGCTGGTTATAATGATCAAAACTGTTAATTGCTGGTAATTATATTAGTATAAACTTCCTCACTGGTAACTTTTTTTTTTGAATAGCAGAGGACTCCAAACCTAACAATCTATCGGGACTGGTTACCCTGGACCTAGCCGTCAGTTGCAAGTCACACCCCCCAGATGCGCGGGAACCAGATTGAATCCGTAAACCCTCACCCTCCATCAGGTTCAAACCCAAGATGAAACTCCAAGCCAAACCCTCACCTGAATGTCGTAGAAGTTAAATGGAGAGGGTGAGATTTGAACCTGGGTCACTTAGTACACCATGTCAACCCTATAACCACTCCACCACTTACATCATTGGCTCATCACTGGTAACTAAGTTACTACAGAACTTTATAACATCCAAATAACAAAGTTACCACCGAATATCAGTTGCAGCCAACCACAAGTAGTAACAAAGCAATATCAACTATGTTACTAACGATCATGGTTCCTAATACAAGCTCATACTTCTTGTCAAGACCAACTGACCAAAGATGCCACTAACTTTCAATTACAACCAAAGATCATTACCATTTTTGGAACTGGTCTTTAGTTACTATTGAAGTCAATTTATGCAGCTTTTTATCAATAGGGTGATTTTGAAACAACTATTTATCTATCAAAGTGATTTTGAAAGCTTGATCGCCACTATGGGCGTTGCCTTTTGGACCCATTATGAGGGGTGTTGTCCCCAAACACCCATTGTCTAGGCGGCTGTGCCACCTTAAACTACCAAGGTTAATGTTTCTTTAAATCCGACTAGTTTTGATCAAGTGTGCACTTTATATCTCCTAACTTTTATCGATGCATATTTAAATTTCTTATTTGGTCATAAGAAAATTCGACTATAGTAAATGATATCAATGGCACTAAATCACCAACTTTGAATGTAGTTATAGTACTAGTTAAGTTGGTAGATAGTTAAGTATTAGTTACATCTACTAGTATTAATCCAAAGCTATGTATAATGCCATACTTTGTAACTTATAATCATAATTTCTCATCTTTTACATGTTCTATCTTTAGATTATATGGATTTTTGTATATACAAAATTTACATGGATATATGATATTCCACCTAACATGTTCAATATATAATGATATTCCACCTAACATGTTCATGTATCCAAATTCTAAGGGGATGCTTGGTATCTAGATATCAAAATTTAAAATGATCTAGAATACTAAGATTTGATTTTCTATCACACATTTCTTGATAGAAATAAAGTGAAGTTTAGTTCCAATTTCTTTATATGTTATGTCTGTAATTTTTCTAATGTAAATAGTATTAGATACCAAACTAGATTGAAACAAGCTTAAAACTCTTTACATAATTATGTTATTTTATTATGTATAATACAAGTCATTTTTTATATAAAAATGGTAGAGCATTTATAGTGGATTTACTATTTTATTACTATAATTTAACTAAAAATCACTATCCATTAAATTTGTATCTAATTTTTAAAAAAACCTCTCACATCTCACTCTCTATCACTTTTTATATCTTACTTATAAAGATCTATTTTTAATTACTTTTTTCTCTTTATACGCACATAATAATTTGATGGATGATGAATAGCAGTCCTCTAAATTTTTGGGTTACTATTACAATTCTTTTTAATCTAATGATATGGTTCAGTGATGGTGAATCCGATGGAAAAGTATTTTAATAATTTGTTTAAATTTGATGAAAGGTATAGAGTTGATGAATCTATTATAAATACTCTAGTGGGTCAAAATTATTATTTTAAACAACAAACAACCTGAAATCGGGTGAAATGGTGTGGCACCTATAAAACAATCGTCAATAGTAAATTTGATTGCATAAAACAATACATGGATACCAATCCGGTAACTAAATATGTTTAAAAGATTATATATATATATATATATATATATATATATATAGAGAGAGAGAGAGAGAGAGAGAGAGATGAGTGATCCTAAAAAAACACAAAGCTACGAGAAAACTAAAAAAAACCAATGAAATCGGTTATATAATTTAATAATTTTTTGTCACTACCTTTATGTATATGTGTGACTATATATAAATAAGGGTACGGATCAAATAAAATCGTAGCATGGTTTTACATATATGTCATACATAGGTTACGTATACGTAATCTTTTTTCATTCGACATAGTGTTACGTATACGTAAAACTCTTCATTTTCGTATATATGCTTAACATATATGCACCAACTACTTAAATAACATTTTAAAAATAAAAATAACAAAAAATTCTGAATTACATTATTGGTTTCCGTGGTTTTCTTTGGTTTTCACATAACTTTTGGTTTTCTCAGGAACCCTTCCATATATATATATATATATATATATATATATATATATATATATATATATATATATTACCAACTTTTTTTGCATTAAGGTTTGTACCTTAGGCTTTATGGGTTGTACTCATTTTTTGATTTTTCTTAGTCTTTAAATTTTTTACTTTTAACCCTAATATTATAAAATCTTCTACAATTTAACCTCTATGATTTTTCATGTTCACTTTGTCCCCTATACTTTTCATATTATATAAATTTTTTGTTTTACGTTTCGATTTAAATTTTATGAGTTAACATACTACTACATGCGCGTGTGTACGCTTATTTTTTTCTCTTTAATGTTCCGTCACAACGCGCATGTCCTAGGCAAACTTAGTTATTGTTTAATGGTTTACATTTCACGTGCATGGTTCAACGTTTATACGTCTACGTTCCATTTAGTTTTATACTTTTCATTTATAGTTATTTCTGTTACGAGTTTTTTCGGTGTTGATGGTCGCTGACGGTGGTGTGACATTGTTAGTACATGATATGGTTTTACACCCTCTGTCGCAACGCGGAAGGCTTAACACTAGTTATTACTATTTATTATAATAGTATTTAATTTACAATGATATCTATTTAAATAAGGGTGAGGTTATAGTAAAATTGATATTTAATCTAAAAAGTTTAAGAATGACCCCAGGCTTGACACGTGTTCTTCTATTGTTTTAAAGAGGAGTGCATTTTGGTTATTGTGTCAAATAAATAAGCTTATTGTGTTATATACGTTCCTTTTGTTATATATTTGACATAATTTGTTTCATGTATTTATCATTGTATTTTACATTTTAAATAATTTTATGTTATTATTTTTATTGTTTTTATACATTATATAAACTTGTTATCTATCATTGTATATTACAATTAGAAGTGTCTAATAATATATTTTTTCCAATGCATTTATCAAAACTTATAATGTTACAAAATAACAGAATGTGTTATTTATGTTATTATTTTTTATACTTATATAACTTGTTGTTATCTATCATTATGTTTTACAATTAAAAGTATATAATAATATTACTTTACCAATGTATTTTTTAAAATTCATACTGTTCAAGATTACATAATGACGATCGAAAAACATAATGAGATATTATGTTATTTTGTCATTGTTTTTAACATATTATATTAACTAGTTGTTAATTTATTATTATGTTTTACATATTAGAGACACACACAATGTTAATTCGTGACTATACCTTCTATAAAAGTCATCATTTTAGAAAACACAATAGTATTTAGAAAAATATAATAACTAACAAAAAGACACAATTAACTACACTATAAGACTCGGTGACGCGATATGAGCTTAAAGACATAAAAAAGTTTATTAAAGTTTTAAATAACAATACTGTACTCGTATTAAATATAACAAATGTACGTTTTTTATGGTGTAATTTTTATAAAAAATAATGTTATACATAAAAGTTTTGAACATTTTAAAAAAATGGGAGAACTTTTAAAGATTCAACAAAAGTAGTTATTTTTAAAATACACTCTAACAAACTTTTTTTACAAATTGATTTTAATCTTGATTAAAAAGATCGATAGTTGAGATTATTTCTTACACTTTTTAGTTTTAAATATGTTTTTATTTAAACATTTTCCTTTTTATAATTCAAAAACATATAGGTGCAAGTCAAGGCCCCAAGGATACGTTAATCGCATAGATTTGTCTGACAAATACTAAAAACATAATAAATGTTTCATATATTACCCTCATGTCACATTTAGTAAATAATAATACCAAACAATCTTGTAGCATTTTCTCCTTAGGCACACAGGTATGAACTTTTAGGATTTAAATTTTTTTGTAGCGTAAACTTTAAAATAAACAACCATTAAAGAATAAAGATATCTTATTATTGTAAGTAACATGAAACAATAAACGATTATAGGAGTTTATAATATCTAACTTTTTGTTACAATAGATGAAGGAACCGAGCAGTGGCGGAGCTTGAACAATCCCGTAGGGGGGGCGGGTGTGACAACCCGAAAATTTTTCGTGATTTAACACAAAATTTATGTGATTTTACAAATTAGTTTTGTATTTTTATTTTTATTTAATAATAATGTTAATAATAATAAAAATAATGATAATAATAATATTAGTATTAAAAATAATAATGTTAATAATGGAAATAATAATAATGAAAATATTATTATTTACCAAATTAATATAATTGATTAAATAAGTTCAGGGACTGGTTTGTAAATTTTGAAACCTGTTTTAAAAGGTTATAGCATGAAATAATAAACATTTTAAACTACAGGGGGCTATTCTGTAAATTCCTTTTAAAATACCCAACCCCACCACCCGTCCCCTCGATTTTCCGATCGCCGCTCCGGCCAAACCTCCGGCGACCTCCGGCGAGACCCAATACGCCAAAACACGCGGATTTAACTCAATCAAATTACCCCGACATCTTCTAGAGGATGATGCAAACCTGTTCCACCACTTTGATTTGAATATTTCAATCAAATTGAGTGCGTTTGATCTACCTAATACACTCGGCCGAAAATTCGGTCACCAACCGCACTGAACGATAATAATAATCAAAAGTGAATGCACACTAACAATCGATTGAGCCTTTAAAAACTTCCTTCGAGTTCAATTGTATCTGAAAACATACAAACATATCGTTTTAATCACCTCACCAAGCCGCGACTTGCCTCAATTCGAACACTACCTTCAGGGCTTCAAAACCTGAAATTGATAATGGGGTTTTAGTCCCAATAATCATTAGAAGCTTTCCTCGAATTTAATTCGATTTTCATCGACGTTTGTCCACTGTTTGGATTAAAGACGAACCGTGGTGTGTTCATCGGTTGCTCATCACCAATTCGTCTTCAATCAGGTAATTAAATACATGTTTACACTCGATTTTGGTTGGGGAACAAAAGCCCTAACATCAATTCGATTAAAAACATCAATTTGGTGTTTAATTTGGCTTGGATTCGAGTTAGGGTTCATATCAAATTAGGGAATTTGGTTAACTGAGTTTAAATGATTTGGAAACCAAGAACCATCGCGGCCTTGTGCCTTGGTTTACTGGTTTGTGTTTGTGATTGTGAACAGGAGGTCAAGGGTTCGAACCCTGCCCTCAACAATTATTTTTTAAAGCCTTTTGAGCCATTTTAAAAATATACAAAAATTACCAAAAATTATAAAAATAATTTTAAAAACTTCTTCTATTTTCAAAGCCTTTAAATAATTTTCTGTAATTTATATATTTAAAACACCTTAAAATAAATTTATAAAATAATATTATAAATAACCATTTTTATAAAAATAGACTTTAAATGATGATTTAAAGTATTAATCCATTAATTGGACACCATATTATTTTAATTATGGATAAATCATAATAATTGTGGAAATTTAATTATTTAAAAAAAAAAAACCTAAATTATTTATGTAAATAATTATTACATGTGTTATAAATTATTATCCATATAAAATGGATAATATAAATACAAATTAGATTTTATAAATTTAAATATTTATACAATCTTACAAAATTAAATATAAACCTACATGTTAAATAACGCCTATAATTTAATTAGGATATAATGATATGTTAAAAATCATTATTAAACTAATTAAATTTTATATAAATCTTTAAATGATTTAATTATATGTTTATAACAAATCCCCGAGAACCAAACCTTAGATCAATTGAACGCCAGGTTCAAGATCTAACTTATTTAGGTTATGGATTTGTATTTGTTTGCTTATGTGAATTATAATTCCTTAGCAGGAATTTACTAGGTTGTCAACACCACACAAGGACTAAGGTGAGTTCGTACTTGTCCCCCTTTTTAATGATTTAAATATTTTGGGGCTGGAATACATGTCGTGATTTAAATTTCAGATTATTTTGTGAGTTCATAACTATTCCCCTTTTTAATCATTTAAATATTTTGGGGCTGGAATACATGTTGTAATTAAAATTACAAATTATTTTGTGTATTATGTTAAATAATAATTGGATCACATTTATGATTACATATGGTTATTATGAAATCCTTCTGTGTAAACTGGGCTATAAATAAGGCAGGGATCTTTTGGATAGTACTATCGGGGAGTGACTAACCCCCACAAAGGTTTGGACATGTGGTCCTTATCAGATGCACAAAGATCTCGCTGTCATTCGGGATGACGATTCTGTGGGAAGGCAGATTGATGCGCTATTTAAGTTTTGCCATTATAGTTCCACTTACCACCCATATGAGGATAAATGTAAAGAGAGGATTCGCGCCCTCTGATTTAAATTATTAAAATTGGCATAATACACACATAAAAAGGAAAAGGGAAAATTAAACTATGATACATGGACAAATCCTATGTGAAGGATTTGTTGGACTTGTACATAGAAATAATAAACTAAGTGACATGGACAAATTCAATGTGATGGATTTGTTGGGCTTGTACTTAGTGGGTATGTGGGGTAGCGGGTTCACCTTATTAAAAAGGGTTCCGACAGGCTATTCATATACCGGTGAGTAAATTAAACTCACACTTTGACAATAAACCCTTCTTTGAATGATAATGGATGATTTATCAAATATGTTTTACTTACCTATGAACTCACCAACCCTGTGTTGACACTTGATTTACATGTATTCCAGGTATCTATTAGGAGCTTATGGACATGCACGTAGGATCATATAAGAGCTCCAGATACACATCAGTTATTGATAAGACATGATTAGACGTATTGTTAAGAAACAATATATATATTTATTTCCGCTGCGTATAATATCTAATGCTCTGAATAATAATGGAATGATTATCTAAAACTTATCATATAGATAACTGCATCTCATGTGTAACTACTGTGTTCGATCCTGTTTGCTCACCCCTCCGTGATAGATTCCAGACCCGGAATTTGAGGGTGTGACAGATTGGTATCAGAGCCATTGGTTATAGTGAGTTAGGAATTGCATCTAGCCTATAGCCACACACAATAGTTGCACAAAGTAAATTGCCTTAGTTAGAAATTGACTAAGATTAAGAAGTTATATGCTTAAACTTAAATAGTTGTTTTCCTAAACATGACTTTGACTCTTTGACTCATTCCTAAACTTATTCTCAACGACACGTGGGATCTACACTTATCATCGTGCCTAAATCAAATGGTTTTCAAATCTCGTCAAAGTCCGTGTCACATGACCGAGAACATGCAATGCTGGAAGAGTGGGATACCTGTATCTTAAGGTGTTCTGTCTAGGCAAGGTATTCATACAACTTGATTACCTCACCTGGGAACCCTCGAGATGAGTATTCGCTTATAGGTACGCATGTCCTCGTTAAGGTTGTGGTGGACACAAATACTTTGATAAGTCAACGTATTCGCTTTGGTTTGCGAACCGAACGTTTACACTCCTAACCTCTCATTGTTATTCTAAACAATCTCATTAATGATTTTATTATTTTGAAAAGTTTTAGAAACCAATTACCCGTTTTTCATAAAGGTTTCTTCTTTCCATATTATACAGCATGTCTTCTCGTCAAATCCGTTCACGATTTAGAAACTCTAGACGTAAGATTGCTGCTATTGTAGCACGTGAAATTACTGTGGTCAATATACAAGTCTTTAAGACATATGAATCAAAATTACCTTGACGTATTCCATTTGGTAATCTGTGCTACACTTGTCCTAACCTAAAGTGAGACTTGTTTTCCCTAGTACTTGCCCTGACATAGTTATACCTGAAATCCTGAAAGTATGAAGGATAGGCAGCTATAATTAGACATATTGTACTTATGTGCTTGTAGTTTACTTGCTATTACTTAAGTCCTGACCTACTTAGAGCCTTCATGGTATTTCCAATCATAATACTAATTTTATCCTTTAAGAGGCATTCCTCCACCTAGCATTTCAATAATTGAGGGACTGATTGAATGCTTAGAATGAAAGTGGACTACAGGAAATATAGAAGGGTAATGATACCTACATACATTAAGTTATTCTTTGGGATGATAATAAATTAGGATGTCGTGTAACCGGTTTAAGCATATTCTTAGTATACCGGTGATGCTATTAAAAGGGTTACTATACCTAAGGAATGAAATGCAAAAGTTAGAATTGTAATTCTAAAATCATGCAATGGTAGGGTTAAGTCGTGCTCTTTATACTGACAAACTCCATGAATTGATAAAACTGATGTCGTACCTTATGACATTAGACCAAATAGAATTAAGAAGGACACTAATCTAGTGAGTAGTAGAATAAGCCTCTCTGATGGTTTAGATAATTTGCTTTAATGCCAATATTGTGAACCTAGCTATGCTGGTTGATACGATTAAGCTAACGTGTTAAACGGGGACATTAAGAAGGTTGGAGTTCCGACCATTACCATAAGTGTGCCCTAGGTTGATTAGGACCCCAAGACAAGTTAGAATTGATCTTTGAAACTCATGAGAAAATTGTCCAGATAAGAAAAGCTACGCTGATAAACACCGCAAGCCACTTGAATTTCAGGAAGGAGATAAAGTTTCGCTAAAGATATCTCCCTGGAAGGGAGTTATACGCTTTGGGAAACGAGGGAAATTGAACCCTCGCTACGTGGGACCTTTTGAAATTGACAGAAGGATTGACCCAGTAGCCTATGAATTAAATCTACCTGCTGAACTTGGTGGTGTGCATAATGTTTTTCACGTATCAAATCTAAGGAAGTGTTTATCCGATGAATTACTGGTTGTGCCTTTCTAGGAACTGCAAGTATGTGAGAAACTCAGACTTGTTGGGGCACCAGTTGAAATCATGGATAAGAAAGTTAAACAATTAAAAGCATAGCGAGATTACAGTTGTCAGAGTTCGGTGGAACTCCCGACGTTGTCCTGAGTTCACTTAGGAACGAGAGGACGAAATGATGCGCAGGTATCCTAACCTGTTCAAAGATGTTGTCCGTACATCTTAATTTTCGGGACGAAAATTCCTCTAACAGGGGGATGATGTGACAACCCGAAAATTTTTCGCGATTTAACACAAAATTTATGTGATTTTACAAATTAGTTTTGTATTTTTATTTTTATTTAATAATAATGTTAATAATAATAAAAATAATGATAATAATAATATTAGTATTAAAAATAATAATGTTAATAATGGAAATAATAATAATGAAAATATTATTATTTACCAAATTAATGTAATTGATTAAATAAGTTCAGGGACTGGTTTTGTAAATTTTGAAACCTGTTTTAAAAGGTTATAGCATGAAATAATAAACATTTTAAACTACAGGGGGCTATTCTGTAAATTCCTTTTAAAATACCCAACACCGCCGCCCGTCCCCTCGATTTTCCGATCGCCGCTCCGGCCAAACCTCCGGCGACCTCCGGCGAGACCCAATACGCCAAAACACGCGGATTTAACTCAATCAAATTACCCCGACATCTTCTAGAGGATGATGCAAACCTGTTCCACCACTTTGATTTGAATATTTCAATCAAATTGAGTGCGTTTGATCTACCTAATACACTCGGCCGAAAATTCGGTCACCAACCGCACTGAACGATAATAATAATCAAAAGTGAATGCACACTAACAATCGATTGAGCCTTTAAAAACTTCCTTCGAGTTCAATTGTATCTGAAAACATACAAACATATCGTTTTAATCACCTCACCAAGCCGCGACTTGCCTCAATTCGAACACTACCTTCAGGGCTTCAAAACCTGAAATTGATAATGGGGTTTTAGTCCCAATAATCATTAGAAGCTTTCCTCGAATTTAATTCGATTTTCATCGACGTTTGTCCACTGTTTGGATTAAAGACGAACCGTGGTGTGTTCATCGGTTGCTCATCACCAATTCGTCTTCAATCAGGTAATTAAATACATGTTTACACTCGATTTTGGTTGGGGAACAAAAGCCCTAACATCAATTCGATTAAAAACATCAATTTGGTGTTTAATTTGGCTTGGATTCGAGTTAGGGTTCATATCAAATTAGGGAATTTGGTTAACTGAGTTTAAATGATTTGGAAACCAAGAACCATCGCGGCCTTGTGCCTTGGTTTACTGGTTTGTGTTTGTGATTGTGAACAGGAGGTCAAGGGTTCGAACCCTGCCCTCAACAATTATTTTTTTAAAGCCTTTTGAGCCATTTTAAAAATATACAAAAATTACCAAAAATTATAAAAATAATTTTTAAAAACTTCTTCTATTTTCAAAGCCTTTAAATAATTTTCTGTAATTTATATATTTAAAAACACCTTAAAATAAATTTATAAAATAATATTATAAATAACCATTTTTATAAAAATAGACTTTAAATGATGATTTAAAGTATTAATCCATTAATTGGACACCATATTATTTTAATTATGGATAAATCATAATAATTGTGGAAATTTAATTATTTAAAAAAAAAAAACCTAAATTATTTATGTAAATAATTATTACATGTGTTATAAATTATTATCCATATAAAATGGATAATATAAATACAAATTAGATTTTATAAATTTAAATATTTATACAATCTTACAAAATTAAATATAAACCTACATGTTAAATAACGTCTATAATTTAATTAGGATATAATGATATGTTAAAAATCATTATTAAACTAATTAAATTTTATATAAATCTTTAAATGATTTAATTATATGTTTATAACAAATCCCCGAGAACCAAACCTTAGATCAATTGAACGCCAGGTTCAAGATCTAACTTATTTAGGTTATGGATTTGTATTTGTTTGCTTATGTGAATTATAATTCCTTAGCAGGAATTTACTAGGTTGTCAACACCACACAAGGACTAAGGTGAGTTCGTACTTGTCCCCCTTTTTAATGATTTAAATATTTTGGGGCTGGAATACATGTCGTGATTTAAATTTCAGATTATTTTGTGAGTTCATAACTATTCCCCTTTTTAATCATTTAAATATTTTGGGGCTGGAATACATGTTGTAATTAAAATTACAAATTATTTTGTGTATTATGTTAAATAATAATTGGATCACATTTATGATTACATATGGTTATTATGAAATCCTTCTGTGTAAACTGGGCTATAAATAAGGCAGGGATCTTTTGGATAGTACTATCGGGGAGTGACTAACCCCCACAAAGGTTTGGACATGTGGTCCTTATCAGATGCACAAAGATCTCGCTGTCATTCGGGATGACGATTCTGTGGGAAGGCAGATTGATGCGCTATTTAAGTTTTGCCATTATAGTTCCACTTACCACCCATATGAGGATAAATGTAAAGAGAGGATTCGCGCCCTCTGATTTAAATTATTAAAATTGGCATAATACACACATAAAAAGGAAAAGAGAAAATTAAACTATGATACATGGACAAATCCTATATGAAGGATTTGTTGGACTTGTACATAGAAATAATAAACTAAGTGACATGGACAAATTCAATGTGATGGATTTGTTGGGCTTGTACTTAGTGGGTATGTGGGGTAGCGGGTTCACCTTATTAAAAAGGGTTCCGACAGGCTATTCATATACCGGTGAGTAAATTAAACTCACACTTTGACAATAAACCCTTCTTTGAATGATAATGGATGATTTATCAAATATGTTTTACTTACCTATGAACTCACCAACCCTGTGTTGACACTTGATTTACATGTATTCCAGGTATCTATTAGGAGCTTATGGACATGCACGTAGGATCATATAAGAGCTCCAGATACACATCAGTTATTGATAAGACATGATTAGACGTATTGTTAAGAAACAATATATATATTTATTTCCGCTGCGTATAATATCTAATGCTCTGAATAATAATGGAATGATTATCTAAAACTTATCATATAGATAACTGCATCTCATGTGTAACTACTGTGTTCGATCCTGTTTGCTCACCCCTCCGTGATAGATTCCAGACCCGGAATTTGAGGGTGTGACAGATTGGTATCAGAGCCATTGGTTATAGTGAGTTAGGAATTGCATCTAGCCTATAGCCACACACAATAGTTGCACAAAGTAAATTGCCTTAGTTAGAAATTGACTAAGATTAAGAAGTTATATGCTTAAACTTAAATAGTTGTTTTCCTAAACATGACTTTGACTCTTTGACTCATTCCTAAACTTATTCTCAACGACACGTGGGATCTACACTTATCATCGTGCCTAAATCAAATGGTTTTCAAATCTCGTCAAAGTCCGTGTCACATGACCGAGAACATGCAATGCTGGAAGAGTGGGATACCTGTATCTTAAGGTGTTTTGTCTAGGCAAGGTATTCATACAACTTGATTACCTCACCTGGGAACCCTCGAGATGAGTATTCGCTTATAGGTACGCATGTCCTCGTTAAGGTTGTGGTGGACACAAATACTTTGATAAGTCAACGTATTCGCTTTGGTTTGCGAACCGAACGTTTACACTCCTAACCTCTCATTGTTATTCTAAACAATCTCATTAATGATTTTATTATTTTGAAAAGTTTTAGAAACCAATTACCCGTTTTTCATAAAGGTTTCTTCTTTCCATATTATACAGCATGTCTTCTCGTCAAATCCGTTCACGATTTAGAAACTCTAGACGTAAGATTGCTGCTATTGTAGCACGTGAAATTACTGTGGTCAATATACAAGTCTTTAAGACATATGAATCAAAATTACCTTGACGTATTCCATTTGGTAATCTGTGCTACACTTGTCCTAACCTAAAGTGAGACTTGTTTTCCCTAGTACTTGCCCTGACATAGTTATACCTGAAATCCTGAAAGTATGAAGGATAGGCAGCTATAATTAGACATATTGTACTTATGTGCTTGTAGTTTACTTGCTATTACTTAAGTCCTGACCTACTTAGAGCCTTCATGGTATTTCCAATCATAATACTAATTTTATCCTTTAAGAGGCATTCCTCCACCTAGCATTTCAGTAATTGAGGGACTGATTGAATGCTTAGAATGAAAGTGGACTACAGGAAATATAGAAGGGTAATGATACCTACATACATTAAGTTATTCTTTGGGATGATAATAAATTAGGATGTCGTGTAACCGGTTTAAGCATATTCTTAGTATACCGGTGATGCTATTAAAAGGGTTACTATACCTAAGGAATGAAATGCAAAAGTTAGAATTGTAATTCTAAAATCATGCAATGGTAGGGTTAAGTCGTGCTTTTTATACTGACAAACTCCATGAATTGATAAAACTGATGTCGTACCTTATGACATTAGACCAAATAGAATTAAGAAGGACACTAATCTAGTGAGTAGTAGAATAAGCCTCTCTGATGGTTTAGATAATTTGCTTTAATGCCAATATTGTGAACCTAGCTATGCTGGTTGGTACGATTAAGCTAACGTGTTAAACGGGGACATTAAGAAGGTTGGAGTTCCGACCATTACCATAAGTGTGCCCTAGGTTGATTAGGACCCCAAGACAAGTTAGAATTGATCTTTGAAACTCATGAGAAAATTGTCCAGATAAGAAAAGCTACGCTGATAAACACCGCAAGCCACTTGAATTTCAGGAAGGAGATAAAGTTTCGCTAAAGATATCTCCCTGGAAGGGAGTTATACGCTTTGGGAAACGAGGGAAATTGAACCCTCGCTACGTGGGACCTTTTGAAATTGACAGAAGGATTGACCCAGTAGCCTATGAATTAAATCTACCTGCTGAACTTGGTGGTGTGCATAATGTTTTTCACGTATCAAATCTAAGGAAGTGTTTATCCGATGAATTACTGGTTGTGCCTTTCTAGGAACTGCAAGTATGTGAGAAACTCAAACTTGTTGGGGCACCAGTTGAAATCATGGATAAGAAAGTTAAACAATTAAAAGCATAGCGAGATTACAGTTGTCAGAGTTCGGTGGAACTCCCGACGTTGTCCTGAGTTCACTTAGGAACGAGAGGACGAAATGATGCGCAGGTATCCTAACCTGTTCAAAGATGTTGTCCGTACATCTTAATTTTCGGGACGAAAATTCCTCTAACAGGGGGATGATGTGACAACCCGAAAATTTTTCGCGATTTAACACAAAATTTATGTGATTTTACAAATTAGTTTTGTATTTTTATTTTTATTTAATAATAATGTTAATAATAATAAAAATAATGATAATAATAATATTAGTATTAAAAATAATAATGTTAATAATGGAAATAATAATAATGAAAATATTATTATTTACCAAATTAATGTAATTGATTAAATAAGTTCAGGGACTGGTTTTGTAAATTTTGAAACCTGTTTTAAAAGGTTATAGCATGAAATAATAAACATTTTAAACTACAGGGGGCTATTCTGTAAATTCCTTTTAAAATACCCAACACCGCCGCCCGTCCCCTCGATTTTCCGATCGCCGCTCCGGCCAAACCTCCGGCGACCTCCGGCGAGACCCAATACGCCAAAACACGCGGATTTAACTCAATCAAATTACCCCGACATCTTCTAGAGGATGATGCAAACCTGTTCCACCACTTTGATTTGAATATTTCAATCAAATTGAGTGCGTTTGATCTACCTAATACACTCGGCCGAAAATTCGGTCACCAACCGCACTGAACGATAATAATAATCAAAAGTGAATGCACACTAACAATCGATTGAGCCTTTAAAAACTTCCTTCGAGTTCAATTGTATCTGAAAACATACAAACATATCGTTTTAATCACCTCACCAAGCCGCGACTTGCCTCAATTCGAACACTACCTTCAGGGCTTCAAAACCTGAAATTGATAATGGGGTTTTAGTCCCAATAATCATTAGAAGCTTTCCTCGAATTTAATTCGATTTTCATCGACGTTTGTCCACTGTTTGGATTAAAGACGAACCGTGGTGTGTTCATCGGTTGCTCATCACCAATTCGTCTTCAATCAGGTAATTAAATACATGTTTACACTCGATTTTGGTTGGGGAACAAAAGCCCTAACATCAATTCGATTAAAAACATCAATTTGGTGTTTAATTTGGCTTGGATTCGAGTTAGGGTTCATATCAAATTAGGGAATTTGGTTAACTGAGTTTAAATGATTTGGAAACCAAGAACCATCGCGGCCTTGTGCCTTGGTTTACTGGTTTGTGTTTGTGATTGTGAACAGGAGGTCAAGGGTTCGAACCCTGCCCTCAACAATTATTTTTTTAAAGCCTTTTGAGCCATTTTAAAAATATACAAAAATTACCAAAAATTATAAAAATAATTTTTAAAAACTTCTTCTATTTTCAAAGCCTTTAAATAATTTTCTGTAATTTATATATTTAAAAACACCTTAAAATAAATTTATAAAATAATATTATAAATAACCATTTTTATAAAAATAGACTTTAAATGATGATTTAAAGTATTAATCCATTAATTGGACACCATATTATTTTAATTATGGATAAATCATAATAATTGTGGAAATTTAATTATTTAAAAAAAAAAACCTAAATTATTTATGTAAATAATTATTACATGTGTTATAAATTATTATCCATATAAAATGGATAATATAAATACAAATTAGATTTTATAAATTTAAATATTTATACAATCTTACAAAATTAAATATAAACCTACATGTTAAATAACGTCTATAATTTAATTAGGATATAATGATATGTTAAAAATCATTATTAAACTAATTAAATTTTATATAAATCTTTAAATGATTTAATTATATGTTTATAACAAATCCCCGAGAACCAAACCTTAGATCAATTGAACGCCAGGTTCAAGATCTAACTTATTTAGGTTATGGATTTGTATTTGTTTGCTTATGTGAATTATAATTCCTTAGCAGGAATTTACTAGGTTGTCAACACCACACAAGGACTAAGGTGAGTTCGTACTTGTCCCCCTTTTTAATGATTTAAATATTTTGGGGCTGGAATACATGTCGTGATTTAAATTTCAGATTATTTTGTGAGTTCATAACTATTCCCCTTTTTAATCATTTAAATATTTTGGGGCTGGAATACATGTTGTAATTAAAATTACAAATTATTTTGTGTATTATGTTAAATAATAATTGGATCACATTTATGATTACATATGGTTATTATGAAATCCTTCTGTGTAAACTGGGCTATAAATAAGGCAGGGATCTTTTGGATAGTACTATCGGGGAGTGACTAACCCCCACAAAGGTTTGGACATGTGGTCCTTATCAGATGCACAAAGATCTCGCTGTCATTCGGGATGACGATTCTGTGGGAAGGCAGATTGATGCGCTATTTAAGTTTTGCCATTATAGTTCCACTTACCACCCATATGAGGATAAATGTAAAGAGAGGATTCACGCCCTCTGATTTAAATTATTAAAATTGGCATAATACACACATAAAAAGGAAAAGGGAAAATTAAACTATGATACATGGACAAATCCTATGTGAAGGATTTGTTGGACTTGTACATAGAAATAATAAACTAAGTGACATGGACAAATTCAATGTGATGGATTTGTTGGGCTTGTACTTAGTGGGTATGTGGGGTAGCGGGTTCACCTTATTAAAAAGGGTTCCGACAGGCTATTCATATACCGGTGAGTAAATTAAACTCACACTTTGACAATAAACCCTTCTTTGAATGATAATGGATGATTTATCAAATATGTTTTACTTACCTATGAACTCACCAACCCTGTGTTGACACTTGATTTACATGTATTCCAGGTATCTATTAGGAGCTTATGGACATGCACGTAGGATCATATAAGAGCTCCAGATACACATCAGTTATTGATAAGACATGATTAGACGTATTGTTAAGAAACAATATATATATTTATTTCCGCTGCGTATAATATCTAATGCTCTGAATAATAATGGAATGATTATCTAAAACTTATCATATAGATAACTGCATCTCATGTGTAACTACTGTGTTCGATCCTGTTTGCTCACCCCTCCGTGATAGATTCCAGACCCGGAATTTGAGGGTGTGACAGCGGGGGCGAAAATAAATTTTTTAGGAGGGACGAACTCGATATTTATATAAAAATTTACACTACCGTACCCAAAATTTACACTAACGGAATAAAATTTAACACTATCGAGGAAAAAAAGAGGGGGGCGGCGCCCCCCCCCCCCCCCCGGCCCCCACAATCCTCCGCCCCAGGAACCGAGTGCTTCCCTTTAACAACATCCACACGAAAGCAACGAGGCTCAACGAGTCGCTAGCCTAAACCACCAATCCTAAGAAACTTATCTTGATTGAAACAAAAGAACTCCTTGTTCTCTATACTTGACAAATTGTATCAAGGGGATTAGGAATTTTCCAACTTCATCACAAATGATAATTTCTAAGTTTTCTAACCTCTCGAGTGAAGTGCATATATTCTAAAATAATCTATTTAAGTCTTTGATTTATCTTCAGTTTAACTTAAAGAAAAGATTCAAATATATCTCTAAGAACATTTTATAATATGTCTCCAAACCAAACTTGTAGATGTTGTATATATCCCTCTGAATAATCTAAACATCATATACCCATTTTAACATATTTCATAAACACAACTCATAATATGAACATTTTATCCTTACTCTTTTATAAAACGTCAAAGTTTCATTTTTATCTCTTTTGCCTTTTTTTGTGCCTTTTTGGTTTTCACTTTTTAGTTGGTATAAGCATTTTCTTTTAGTTTATTTCCTTTTTAATTTATTTAGATGCCTTTTTTTCTTTCAAATTTTGCCTTAGTTCTTCTTCTAAATCTTGTTTTATTTATTGGTTTTTATTTTATATTTCAGGTATTTTCTTTTTTGGAGTTTTTTATAAGTTTAATCATTCGTTTTCTTTTCTTGTAATTTTTATTTTAAGTTTTCTATAAATTTAATTATTATTATTAGATTATTATTTTTTTCGTAACTCACTCCACTAGTTAGTCTACGTCCCTATGGCACAACATGCACGCGTTTGACTGTTTGAACCTCGCGTTCCTCTAGTCAGCCAATTTAAGCATTTTCTTTTCTTTTCAAGTAAATTAATATTTTAGTACTTGGAGATTAACAGAATTTATAATTTTTAATTGAGTAAATTACCATTTGCATCCTTGAGTTTTGTTCATTTTAACCACTTGCATCCCTACGGTTTTAAAATTGTCATCCGTTCCCTAACGGTTTATTTTTATTTCCATTTGTATCCAAAACCCTAACACTATTACTTTTTCCGTTAGATCTTTTATAAAAAAAACTAAAATGCCCCTAAAAATTAAAAATAAAAAAAAATTATGGGACCACCCACGTCTTCTTCCTCCTTAACCACCCTAAACACACCAACTCTTTCTCTCTCTCAAACATAAACACACAACCCACTCCACCAAATAACACCACCACCCAAATCTTCTTCTCTACATTCAACAGTCCACCACCACCCATTACATAAGTACCAAAATTACATAACTGAATCAAACTCACAGCTTTTCTTGAAGCTCACGGGTGTCTTTAGGTGTCCCAAGGGTATTCACAAACCTCTAAAATGTGGATACAGCTGTATTGATCTGGAAGATTTCAGAAGCAATCGCTTGGGTCGGGTCCCGCTACTTCATGCCCGTGTATCCACCTCGTCGAGTATTCAGCGGCCGATCAGATTTGTTGTCTTGAAAACTCATATTGCATCTATCGGATGAACCCTAAATTGGACAATTGATTTGAAAATTTGAATTTTATTTCCCAGACCCTGCCCTCCAGCGGGAGACACTGGGTATGTTTGTTTGTTTTATTTGAAAATTTGAATTTTAGGATGAAGAACGATTGTGATTGGGTTAGAGATATGTGTGGACGAAAAAGGAGTAAAACTCAAGGGTTATGAGTGATGAAATTGGGGAATTAGGGAAACGATTGATGTGGGAGAAATGAGTGATTTGTAGGTTAAGGGGTGTGGGGGGAAAGCAAAAAGAAGATACAGGGTGTAAAACCCATACTT